>APFE031656534.1:0-32540 GCA_000404065.3 Pinus taeda
GGCTTGGACTCGGGTTTCTTGAAATTCCTATATGGTTTCTTTGTTGAGGATTCTGATACTTGTTTCTTGATCTCAACCATTTCGTTCGACATGGTTTTAAGGACTTTCTGAAGGCCCTCCATTTCATATGGATCCTTAGTGATCTTTTTCTTCGAGTCATCTTTAAAGGACACTTTTTTAGATTTTCGTTCTTCCAGGGCAGTTTTCTTTTCTAAGGCAATTACACTTTTTTCCACAGCGAGTGCTTCCATCATGTTTTCGGCCAATGTAGGCTGTTTATCCCTATCCACAAATATGGCTATGTTCGAAGGTAAAGCAGTGATATACCACTTGCTTCTAACTTGTTCGCTTGGCTTATCATCAGTGGGGATTTTGTTCAAGAGTTTGTTGGATCCGGAGTTGAACTCCTTAATGGGTTCTCTTGACTTGATCCTTAAATTGGAAAGATCATGGACGAGTGTAGCTAAGGATCTGCCATCGCCGTATTTGGTGAGAAATTGTTCCTGGAAGATATTCCAACTTGTAATGGATCCAGAGGACATGGAAAAATACCAAGACCCTGCAGATCCTTGCAATGAATAGGGAAATAATCTTACTACGACATCTTCTTCAGTGACTCCCTTTAGATTGACTGACAACATAAAATTGTTTATGTGTTCTTCTGCTGAAGTTCCAGCATCTGGATTGAACTTGGGTAGCCATTTTTCAGGGTAATCGGGTAACGGATGTAAAGGTGCAGGCATGGTGACTGCACCAAGACTTCTCCATGGTCTTTGAGCCATTTTAGGAGTACCAACGATTCCCTGTGGTATTCCAGGTGCTTGAGGGGGAGGTAAAAGTACAGACTGAAAAGATTGTGATGTTTGAGATGAAGTCCCTTGGTGAACAACGATATGTAGTGGTGAAGTGGGTGTTTGACTTTGCAAGGGTGATGATGAAATGGAAGATGATGGAGAAAAGGTTTCGCTACCAGAGCCTTCAGCGGTCTTTTTAATCCTTTTCCTTTCGGGTAAAGGAAACTCGGGTGGTTCAATACCTAGCTTTTCGCTTTGGAGTCTGGTAAGGTGAGGGGGTAAGTGAAATTGCGAAGTCTGACTGCCTTGTGATACTTCAAATCTAGGAGGTGAAATTGAGAAGCATTGAAGTTTCTGGATGATGGATTGAACATCAGGGGACTCTGGACTTAAGTGTTCTGAAGTATGATGTAATTGAGTAGTAGTGGTTGATCCTTCTTCGTCTCGTCTAGATACTGGAGATTCAGAATGCGAACGAGATGTCCGAGGAGAGGTGGAGGGTGAATTACTCTTTGAATGGTTTGTAGGTGTTGGCTTACTCGCCATTCATAGCGGATGACCCTCCTTCTAGCGCTAGTTATGTTGAGGCCTCGAAAATCGCTGCAACAACATTGGGGGATAACCACCCGGTCCGAACCTTGGTACAACTCCTTTTCCGTTTGGGATGGTGGCTCCGACTGGAGATAACGGGACCAGTTTCCCGATAATGAATAAAAGGGATGGATGGGTGATGAATAGTTTGTTTTTGATGATAGGCGACTAGCTTATTCTATTGACAAAAGTAGGGAAACTAATACTAATCTCGGGAACAACTTATTCATTCAGAATGCAGCGTTAAATAATCCTTATCTATTTAACATGCATATAGATGACTCTGTAAAATAAACATGAGATATTCAATCATTCAAAGATTACTTCATATTAATAGTCACAATGAAGCGATTAATACAAATTACTGCATTCACTATTTATATCATCGATACATATATACGATTGAAAGAGAAGCATTCTATAGACAACCAATAGTGGGATGCATAAAGGATGCTGCGAAAAGCACATATACATATAAGTGATAATAGCAAGAGCATTTAAATAACAATTCATATAACATGAATGAGTACAGACACAGATAATAGTACCATGTGAGCTGCTAATCAATCCCAGATATCAATCACTATTCACAATTCTTCCTTCAACACAGAAATGCTTTTAAACAAAGACAATAGTGCACATTTGCATAAAAACTTTCCTCATTAAACTCAGAATCATTGGTCCAGATTCATAAAAGAATATCCCTAAAGTACAATAGTGCAACTTCAGGGTTTAAGTCATATACAAAACTTTACGACCCTTTCTAAATGCATGAAAGGGTCTATAAATACTACTAAGCTAAAAAAATCTATGAAACAAAATCCTACTAAATTGGCATCAGTAAATGCGATCTATCTCCTTGGGCTGATCTGGCAGTCGACGATGTGAATCATGACTCAGGTTGTTTGCCTTTAAA
Source organism: Pinus taeda (assembly GCA_000404065.3). Taxonomy (NCBI): domain Eukaryota; kingdom Viridiplantae; phylum Streptophyta; class Pinopsida; order Pinales; family Pinaceae; genus Pinus; species Pinus taeda. The sequence goes on from APFE031656534.1 coordinate 2,302, forward strand.
CCTGAGCTGGCTTATCGCAAGCATCGACTCCACTTCTGGCAGTCTGTTGAGGCGCAAGCTGAATTGGGCAACAAAGGTGGCATCCTGAATGTCGGGTATGATATACCCGATAACATCTGTAAGGCATTTTAAGGTGGCTCTTTAGCTGTATGGATTCACTAAGAAGAGCCAATAGGCATCCCATGTTAAACTGTTGATCCTCGCGATTAATCTTCCATTTTTCTCCAGCTCCGGGTAGCATGAATGCTCCAACATCTTGGTCGCTGTTAATTGGCCTGGAGTTCATTGGGAAATCATATTAGACAAATAAAGCGTATTATTTACTAATTCAACCAAATTACCAGTGGTTGCTTTGCATCTAAAAATCACTCTTTCTGCCTTCATTAACTGTGACTACCATTCTGTGAATAGTATTTCTTTGTGCGATTCCAGAATTCTTGGTAGATTAGTCGCCTGGCCTTTATCGGAATCTTGCCATTCTAGAAAACTTGTCAGTGTTTCTTCGGCCTGATCCAAATCGGTCCTTTCCTTTTCTACCTTTTCGCTTATGGATGCTACTTACTCGAACAATGGTTCTGCCTGTGTAATTTGCTGACACAGGAGCTTAACTTGATTAATCAATGCCTTATTTAATTGAAGCGCTTCTGCTTTGAATTCATCTACCTGAGGGAGCCTTTTCATTTCCTCAATTTGATTTGACAATTGAGCGATTTTCTCATATTTAGCTTTTATCGTTCCCTCAGTGGATATTCTTAATTGCTCCAATGCTTCCGATAGTTCCTTTTGTCTTTGGATTACGCTCTCGTCAATCATCTGTTTCTCCTCTTGTAATTGCTTAGTCAGCTGATAATTGTTCTGCTGTTGTACTAGCAATTCCTGCTCCGCCTGTTCTTCCTTCTGCTGAACTTCCGATAATTGCGCCTGTAGCGAAAAGATGTATTGATCCTTCGCTTTCAATAAACTGCTCACCTCCGATGCTTTATCAATGGTCGCCGCCAAATATGCTCCAGCGTATTGTGATAGCTTGGTTAAGTCATCGGAGGGGTCAAATTCCTCTTTCCACACAACATTACCCATCACTGTTAATTCAGGGAATAGAGAAGGTTGATCAGCCCTTCTCCTTTTCCTCTGTCGCTTTACAACAACTTTATGCTTAGGGTTGTAAAATACATCCAAAGGGGGAATCTCTTCAATTTGCAAAATGATTTCGCCCGATGGATCCTTAGGAATTATTTCTGTTTCTTTTGATTTGGGTGGGTCGCTGGTTTCGCCCAAAACCGGTTTTGATGTCGTTTCCTATGTGTCGCCCTCTTTAGAAACCTCATTATCTTTCGAGCACTCTAGGTTGCCGATGATTGAATTGAATTGCTGCCATTGCTGGAGAAAATTCGGATCAATTTGTGTATCATCATTAATTTTAGAGCTGCTCTCTTCTTGAGTTTTTGCCTGGGTTTCATCCTGTCGCTGCACATTTTCCTGGGTTTCTTCCTGCCTCTATTTATGCACTTCCTCCTGCTGCTTTGATGTAGTAGGAGGTGGCATATTACTTCGCTGCTCAGGCTCGCTTGATTTTTTCGTCGTTGGAGTAGTCGCTAACAGGTCTAGAGGCAGAGTTTGCAACCTCTGTTCTCAAATTCTGTTAAATTCGGCTAGCCCCTCATCGTTGTATACATTATGGCAAGCGATTTAACTTGATACAGCGATTCGGCTGATGCAAACAAATCCTCAAATCTGTCTTCTTTGTGCTCGACCTTGGCCAATTTGGCTTGGTCGAGCGCATTGTAAGCGATCTTCCTTGGATCATACTGCCTTCTTGGCAGAGTAGCCAGAGTCAGCGAATTTATCTTCCCAGCTTCCTTCTCTGCATGTTTGATATCATGTAGGGTATAAATTCCAATTCGTAAGGGAAAAGAGGGCCAGACATGCTTTTTCGCTTTTTTCAGGGTATGAGTAACCCCATCGGCATTGATTTGATAAGCTACTTCCCTGGCAAGTAACTTATCAGGGATGTAGAGTGGGAGCACATGGGGCCTGGCCTGACTGCCAAAAACTCTAATGTAGGTGAATTTCTCTTCTCCGAACCAACTTGCTACTGCAGTTAAATCTACCCTTGCTTGTTCAGAAATCTTCGGGGCAGGCTTATCAAAAATGGAGTAATAAATTGGCAACATGAAACCGTTGCAGATTTGATATAGGTGGTGCTTGTAGTTATTCTTCCACAACTTTTGATGATATATGTGGATGGGTGTGGGGTCTTGCAACGTCCACCTCCATCCGAGCACAGGAAACTCAGAATTAAGACATAAGACATCCAACACATAGGCGTTGTAATAGAATGGCGGAATGAACCTCTCTGTGATGCGAGAGTTAAATCTGAAATTAAGAATGGCCTTGGCTAACTTGTCGGATAATATATCCGCCCAATCCATAATCTCGCCACTACATGCCGCCTCCATTAAGGGGACCATTTCTATGGTAAAATTGGCGGAGTCATGTAATCCCCATAGCCTACACAACATAATTCCAGCATAGCAGTAAGGAGAACACAGAGAGTCGACTGAGTACTTACCCGAGGATTCATGCTTGTGCTTTGCTGGATTTTGTCTCCAGCCTCGAATTGGTTCGGACTCGGTCTCGTTCTCTGCTCGAAACTTCTCTAGAAATGCCGTGTTATACTTTTTCTCTTTTGCTAGTAGGTGATACATTTTCCTTAGATCTGCGGCTCGAAAAGAACCAAAAATCCTCCCATCTACAGTGCTGAACATTTTGTCGGTAATTGGGATCTCTTGGATTGCCCAACTTACCACATCCGTATATGGGAGAGTTTGCTCCCGGGCTGCTATTCTGTGTAGAAAGGAATTGGGAAAGTCTTTTAGATTGGCCTCAGATTTGCTGGTATTATCGCATGAGACTTGTATCCTGGTCACCTTTGGCTCTTCAGCTTCAATCAAATTATATGTTCCTTGCCAAGTGGCTCTGGTAAGTCCCAGGCATGTCGTATCTGATATAAGCCCTTTCTTTTTTACCGCCTGAATCAACCACAGATTGTCCTGCGGCTGGTGAAGCAGTAGGCATTGTAGTCTTTTTGGACTTCTTTCCCATTCCACTCAAATCTGTCTCTGTGGAAGAATCCTACACAGAGAGAAAGATAGGCGTAATACAGGCAACAATAACATGAATTGAACAGACTGAGGTATATATATCTTGATGCATTCATGATGATCAATTGACTTAAGACGGCTTTTGGATCAAATCTGTGAATAGATCGCAAGCTTGTTGTTTTCATTAAATGGCCGTTAAGGCCTGTCAATCTCATTAATACCAGTCGCTTTGGTTAATGGCCGAATGATTTATTTGAAGCATGCCTTGGGCGATTTGGCGGTTGAACGTGGATGAGCGGCTTTTCAAAAGATATTGCCTTAATTACGAATAAACCGTATTAAACTGCCTTTATGATTTTTACTTTGAAAACTGTGCTTTTTACCCTTTTCGCAATCGGGCGTCGGGAAAATCCCAAATCATTGCTTTGGTTCCATTTGGAATCCCCGATCGCCGATAGCGATATCACATCCCGTCGGGAGTAGCGAGTGGGGCAGTTTAGAATGTGGGAATGGTGAGTTGCCGATTGCCGATAGCGATATCGCATCGCATCGGGGCGAGAGGAATCTTATTTGTGTTTAAGTATTATCGCCGATTGCCGATTTCGCATCGCATCGGAGCAAGGGGTTGTTTAATTGTGCTACTTTATGCTTTGCCGATATCCGATAGCGATTTCACATCGGCGGAAATCAAGATGTCCCTAAGTTGTATTCCCTTTGTCGTTGCGATATGCGATCTTGCGATCGCTTTATCGCAATGATAAAGATAAATCGTTTTACGTTGGGGTTTTTGATTGGTTTTATTGAAAAGGCCTCTTTGAAATAGAACTTTAATTGATACCAATTTTTAAACAAAAATTAAAAAGGGACCCATTTCATATTATAGTTTTGGAATAGTAATGATATGAAATGGGGGGTTGTTGTATGGCACAACACTACCTTAGCACATTTGAATATATTATCATTGGGATCATACAATATGTTGTTGGGAATGGATTGGTTGTATCTTCATAGAACCAAGGTGGATTGTTATGACAAATCTATTGAGTGCTTGGATGAAAATGGGGAACCAAGATTTTTACAAAGTAAGAAGAAAGCCACATCGATTAGGATGGTGAAAACTATGCAAACAAAGCGTAGTCATAGAAAAGGTTGTGTGTTATGTGCAGTACACATTTCTAGTGACAAGGGTAAGGAAGTTGAGGATGAAGATGTTTTGAGTAGGTACCCACTTCTACAACAGTTCAGAGATGTATTTCGTGAGGATATTTTAGAGTTTCCACCTCACAGGGAGGTAGAATTTTCCATTGAGTTGGTGCTAGGGGAAGCTCCGACATCAAAAGCACCTTACAGAACGAGCACACATGAGTTGGTAGAGTTGAAGTTGTAGTTGAAGGAAATGTTGGACAAAGGATAAATCATGCCAAGTGTATCACCATGGGGCACACTGGTATTGTTTGTGAAGAAGAAAGATGTTCCTCTCATATTATGCATTGAATACAGGAAGTTGAACAAAGTGACCATCAAGAATAGGTATCCATTACCGAGGATTCATGACTTGTTTGATCAGTGGAAGGGAGCAGAAGTGTTATCAAAGATTGATACGAGATCTAGATATCATCAGGTATGCATCAAAGAGGAGGACATTTAGAAAATAGCTTTCCTGACCAAGTATGGGAATTATGAGTTTGTTGTAGTTCCATCTGGTTTGACTAATGCCACAACTACATTTATGTGCTCGGTGAATAGTGTTTTGCATCCGTATTTAGATAAGTTTGTTATTGTGTTCATTGATGACATATTGGTTTATTATAAAAATGAGGAAGAGCATTCCAAGCATTTAGCAGGAGTGTTGTGATTATTGAGAGAGAATTTGTTGTATGCTAACCTCAACAAGTGTAGTCTCTTTCAGAATGAGGTACATTACTTGGGGCATGTTGTCTCCAAGGAGGGCATTGCAGTAGATCCAGAAAAGATAAGAGCCATCATGGAGTGGGTAGATCCTAGGGATGTAGATGAGGTGAGATCTCTCATGGGGTTGGTAGGCTATTATAGGAGGTTCATTAGGAACTTATCACAAATTTCTTACCTATCGCATCATTATAGAGGAAACATAAGAAGTTTGAATGGACAAAAGAGTGTGAGGCTATTTTCGAGCAACTTAAGTAGTTGTTGACAAATGCACCATTGTTAAAGAATGCAGACCCGAACAGAGAGTTTGTAGTATGCACAAATGCTTGCAAGAAAGGACTTGGTGGAGTCCTTATGGAGGATGGATAGGTGGTATGCTATGAGTCTCGAAAACTAAATGACCACGAGTAGAACTACCCCACACATGATCTTGAGTTGGTAGTGATTATACATGCATTGAAGATGTGGAGGCACTATCTTCTAGGCAGAAGGTTTGTATTGATGAGTGATCACAATGGGTTAGAGTATCTATTTGACCAATCGAATATGAATGGAAGGCAAGCTCGACGGTTGGCCACGATCAGTGAGTTCTACTTTGATATCAGCTACATCAAAGGTAAAGAAAACAGAGTGGAAGATGCTCTTAGCAGGAAAATACAGGTAAATCACTTAGCATCTATGAGCTCCTATGGGACAGACTTACATGATAGGATCTTGCAAGTAGGTCAGCGATTCAGATATATGGAGATTATGCACAGGTTACAATAGAGTACTGGTATAGGTACACATGATAGTACATGTATAGGTACAGGTGATAGTATAGGTACAAGTACAGGTGGTAGTAAAGTATAGGTACATATACATGTATAGGTATAGGTGAAGGTGCACATGATGTGGATTATTGTCTTATAGCGAATGGATTGGTTAGGTTTAAAGACAAGATATATGTGATAGACAGTAGTGATTTGAAGAAGGTGATCTTGAGGGAGTTTCATGCGAAACCATATTAAGATCACCCAGGTTATTAGAATACACTAACGGTAGTGAAGAGATTTTATTATTGGCCGAAACTGAAGAAGGATGTAGTAGAGTTTGTGGCTAGGTGCTTCGACTGTAAGTGTGTGAAGGAAGAGTGTAAGCATCCAAGTGGACTACTACAGTGGATTGCAAATCCAAATTGGAAATGGGAAGTCATTTCCATGGACTTCATCATAGGTTTTCCAAGGATGGTGAGACAACATTCCATCATGGTTAGGACAGGTTGAGAAAGGTTGCGCACTTCATCCCAGTGAAGTCTACATTCTTAGCTAGTGATGTAGCACAGGTATTCAGCAGAGATGTGGTTAGATTGCATGGTTTTTTGAGGAAGAACATGTCAGACATGGATGCAAAGTTCACTTCCAAGTTTTAGAAGGAGTTATTTATAGGTTTGGGCATGAAGTTGGCTTCCAGTACAACTTATCATCCACAGATAGATGGATAGACAAAACTGGTCAACAGGATATTGGTGGAAACGTTGAGGATTTATGTGATGCATCAACAAATAAAGTGGGAAATGTACCTTCCACTGGTAGATTTCAGTTAAAACAATGGGTATCAGGAATCTCTGAGGATGATTCCATTTAAGGCATTGTATGGGTGAAGTTGTAATACTCCCATCAGTTGGAGTGATCCAGTTAACAGGTTGTTGATTGGACCAGACATGTTGGCAGACATGGAACAAGAAATGCAAGTGATCAAGAAGAATTTGAGAGCAACACAGGATAGGCTTAAGATTTATGCAGATCAGAACAGGTTGTTCAAGGAGTTCCAGGATGGGGAACATGTGTACTTGCGCATCAAACCATAGAAGAGCTCCTTACGGATTGGATCATGTGCCGAGCTGGCACAACGGTTTTGTGTACCCTTTAGTATCATTGAGAGGATTGGGCCAATAGCCTATCGACTTGCACTAACTCTGACAATGAAATTCCATGATGTTTTCCATTTTTCATTGCTTAAGAAGTATGTTAAATATGTTGATCATGTACTTGACTGGTTTGTATTGCAAGTGGAACCAGATGAAGAATTCCAATCAAAGCCTCAGTGTATATTCCTGAAAAAGGTGATCATGCTTCAAAACCGAGCAATCGATCAAGTTAAATTGCAATGGAAGCACTTTGGGCCTGATGAAGCTACATGGGAGATGACAGATCATATGCGGGCTATGCATCCTTCCTTGTTTGCCAATTGAGGCAAAGCAACTTTGTTATGGTGTTTTGGTATATGTCTTAGTACATGCCTTAGTATATGTTTTGGTGATGTTTGGTATATGTACATATGCATATTGATGTAAATACCACCATGAGATAGGTTATAAAGCTCCAATAAGAGGTGTGGGTGTCATGTCATTATGATGTTATGTCGTTATGTTTTCATGTTGGTTTTCTTCTCCGTAGGATGATCGTTGTAAATATTGCAATGAGCTAAGTCATAAAGCTCCATCGGTAGTATGTTTTGATTGTAGAAGTTTGTGGTTATAAGTGTTGTTGAACACTGAGGACATTTTTCAACCAAGGGGGAGGGTTCTGTAGCAGCCCGGCTAAAAATTCCATGTAATAAAATTTAATAAACACAAAATAATAATGGCACTTGATGGGACACTTATTCCAAGCTGAACGTTGGGAAAAAGAATAGTGATGGGGGTCACTTGTGGTTGGTCAATGGCCAAGGAAATTGGCAAAGGAAATGGCTAAGGCTTTGGAAAGGAAAAATGGTGTTTTGGCACATTTATTTATGAAAATAATGGAAATGAGGAGAAAACGGTGGTGAAAGGGCACAGGTTGCATGTGAGGAGGAAATTGGAGGAAAATAATGGAAAATGAAGAAAATAGAGGCCTCATTCATAAAAATGTTTATGGCGATCATTTGGTAACGTTTTTCAGTTCAGTTTTGGTGCTCTCTCATTATTCTCTCTCTCTCATACTCTTGGACACTTAGATTTTTCTTGGAGCACTCTTGGAGGGTGTGGCATACTTGGATTTTTGGAGCAAGAAGGAAAAGTAAGAGCATGAAAGTGCAAGAGGGCATCAGGATTAGCAACTACAACAATTTTGATGGTAGGTACTGAGTTTCATGCATGTTTTCCTCACTATTTTTCGCATGCATGGCATATGCATGTGGATTATTGGTCATGATCTGTAATTGGGATGAAGGATTTCCTAGATTGATAGTGGATTTGCTAGCCTTGCCATTTCCTGGATAGCCATGGAGATTGTGGGTTTATTTCCTTGTTTTGTTTTAGTTGGTTCTCATGTTTCCTTAACTTGGGTTGAGTTACTAGTTCCTAGATCCCTGAAACAACTTCAGTTGAGTGACTAGTCCCATAGCCTTGGTTGGAAAAATTCCATAGATCCCTTGGTGGGTTGAGTTACTAGTCCTGGATCCTTAGTTGGAAAATTAATTCTCTAGAGCCCAGCAACAACTGTGGGTTAAGTTACTAGTCCTAGAGCCTTGGTTGGAACAAACCCTCTGGAGCCCTAGAAGGCTTCTATAGAGACCAATCTAATGATGGTTTTGTGACCTCAGACCATGAGGTGGAATCATTGTTTGATGGCTTGAGGTGGATGGCCTTTGGAAGCCTTGGATGGTTTTGGATGGATGTGTTTTATGAGATCCCACATTCATGCTTGGAATATGACACGGGGGTGAATGGATGAAGAGAGATTTGTCTCAGCCATTCTATGGTCAGGTGGAACATGGAAGTCTCATCCCAAGTTTGGATTTTGCATCATCAATATGAGGTTATTTCACCTTGTAATTATATCAGTATTATACGGGTTATATGTGGTTTATATGGCTTTGTTTTCATTAATATTTTTTTTGCTACTATGTCGGTTATACATATGTTTTATGAAAATAGCTATGTATGCCTCTCATCATGTTTTTATTGGTAAATGAATGAAAAATGTATCTATGAACTAATAGATGAAATGACAATTGATGTGTTGAGGCATCAATGCTTCTTAGTGATTCACAGCTAAGTATGAGACCCCTATGCTCAGATATGTTATTTACACCTATAGATTACATATTCGTGATATGTTTGACGAAATGTGCGTCATGGATAGTAGGGGTCCATTCAAGGTATTATTCAAGTGATCACATTTGTGATATCATTTCTATGTTATTTTAATTTTCTGAAGATGTCATTCAATTCTAGGTAGTGACCTAGGCTCTAGGCCTAAAAGAGTGTCTCAAATCCTAGGGACACTTGCACAATATTGTGCATAATAGTCCCTGGACACTAGCTTGTAGGCCCGTGAGAGTGTCCAGATGTCCCTGGACATTAGCATGCCCATAGCATGAGAGCGTCTAGAGGTCCAGTGGTCCAAAATATCAGTGGGACCCAAGAGCGAGTTGGCAGAAAGGTTGGATTGGTTCTTGAAGTTCCTAATGCTAAATGTTGAATGTTTGTATGGTGTGTTTCTATCGGTTCCACTTCCTTAACATGAGTTAGGAGGTCGGATCATATCATAATGGCCTCTCATCGCATATTTACCTCGGCTGGCCGATTGCTTGGGTAGATGTGGGAGAGGGTGTTACATTACCTATAAGCCTTTGCAAACCCGCAAACTGCCATGAATATATGCTTTAGAAGAACAACTTGAGGATTTCTCAATCTTCTTATCATTGCCACTGATTAAATGACATAGGAGCACAAAAAAATAACTTTCAATCTATTTCAGGAATTGATGTAAAAGAAAGCATTGGCTTTGTATATATAATAATTTATGTTGCATGAGTTTATGGAATGTGGGAACATTGGGAGCTTAGGTACGAATGCTCGAAACGACTAGAGGTTTCTCTAAAATTTATAAGAAACGACTAATCAAGAGTGGTAAAATATATATATATAATATAATATATATATATAAATAAAAATAAAATAAAATAATTATATAATTATATAATAATCAAAATTAATATTAAATGAAAATATTCAAAATATTCAAATCACTTTAAATATATAATCTCTCTTATATATAAATATATTCTCTGGGTGTCTCTCTCCCTATATTTAAAATGTCAATATTGTTCATTATCAGTTCTCTGACGCATGACCAGTCTTTAAAATAATCTGGCTTAAAAATACAAAGGAACAATTTTACATATGTTTCTCTAGTTATTCTTAAGAGAAAATATAATTCTAATGTTTAAGCATTGACTGTCACATACAATATGCACACACAATCTTATGTGATATATATACATAAACAACATTGGAACTGACTTATATACAATCTTTTTCATATATGCGTATATTAGGATTGGCTTATCTAACAGTCAGAGCTGTCAAGAAAATGCTTGAACTACCAAAAAATAGAAAGACCCTTTCTCCATAATATATATGACCATCCTTACCAAATGTCACACCATACTCTAAAAATTCACACATCATCGGGATGCCATAACATGGTTATGTATGGTGAAGAGCGCTATTGGGTGCATTAAAGGCCCGATAGCAAGCCAATTAATTAATTAATTAATTAATTTTATTTTATTTTTTTATTATTTTATTATTTAATTTATTTATTTATTTAATTTTTTTTTTTTTTTTTCAGCAAGAAAAAACCATCTATTTTATTATTATGGAATAAAATAGTACATTCTTATGAAGGACAAATTGTCCTCATAAACGTGGGATATACACAGCTTGATAGATATGCTAGCATTCATTTGTGCATTAATCTAAGAGATACAACATTATGGTACTTCATCCATTTTTGCATTTTACATAAAATATGAAAAGTGGGTTAGATCCTACATGTATCACATAATTAGGTCGAACAACGATTAAATGGATGCTTACGTGTCATTGAAGATAAATGAAAATAGCCAACATACGTTGTGCAAGTTGTAGTGGATGTAATGAGGGCTTGCAGTCCTCCACATCCCCTTAGTGACTCCATTCATGTTTGAAAGTTTGAAGACTTTATTGGATAATTCCCAAGTGATTAAGGTGAAATGTGAATGATTACAATGATAAATAATTGTAGTTTTGATAATGTAAAAAAATAAATGAAAAACTCAAAGTATGGTACAAATCACAAGAGAATTCTAAATATATATAAAAAAGTAAATCGAAGTCAAATGATATTGTTTGTTTGTTTTTTTCGCCATGCATTACTATTAAAATATGATAAATTTGTATTTATTTTTAAATATCCAATCTTCAATCTTAATAAAATCTTGAAATTTACTAAAACTACTATAATAACATCAATATAAAGAAGAGTTATCTATGTAAATAAATGATAGAGTAAAGGAGAGTTATCTATGTAAAATAAAGAATTAAAAGCAAAAGTTAAAATCTAAATAATATACATTTTTAAAATATCATCAATATAAAGGAAGAGTGATCTATGTAAATAAATCATAGGATAATAATTAAAAGAAAATTTTTTAAAATCTAAATAAATGGTAGGATAATTTTTAAGAATATTTTTTGTAGATATTTTTTTAAATATAAAAAATTAAAAATGATAATAAGAATAATTCTTTTGTGGATTATTATTTTGCAATTGTTTTTTTTTTTCAAATATATATTATATTAAAAAATTATAGAAATTATCAATATTATTTGCATATCAATTGATAATTAATATAATCATGTCATTTCATTATTTAAAAATATTGCATGTCAATTGATAATTAATATAATCATGTCATTTCATTATTTAAAAAACAAATCAAGAAAATAGTGGTTTCCATTTAGATAGTATGTTGTATATTGCTATTTTTTATTTGAAAAAGAAAATTGTAAATAAATTGATGGTTTTTTATTTATTTAACATTTTTATTTATATGTTTTGTATTGATATGGTTAGGTTTTTTTTATTTATTATTCATTTTAATAGTAATTATTTAAAATCATAATAAGTAATGAAAATTGAAAAAATATATATCTTATGATGAAATGTAATTTTAGATCAAAATAATTTTAATGTGAAGATTTAATTTAATTTAAATATTAATAATGTATCATTGATGGGTGATAATGGGCATTTAATGGAGGCAATGGAGGTTGAGTCTGCCACTCTATAGTTCTATTAGGCATTTATGAAGGTAGTTTGCAGCCTCCCTTCGCATGCACACGCATGCAACTAATAGTTGGTGATTGAATGTTTATTTGGTGTGTTGAGGATCGTTTGATGGCAATAGGAGTAGTGTTGAGGATCAGGCCTCAACCTCTTGGTTTTGCATTGGGCTTTCATTTGGGTGTTTAAACCTCGTCAACTGGTGGGGAGGCTATGTAGCTAATAATTTGGGTAGCGTAAATGTTGATGTGATCAAGTTGAAAGGAATTGAATTCTGGGTTTGATTTCCTGTGGGGACGTCAGAGGCTCTCTCTACTTGAGGGTCGAGTGGGATGCTCAACCAAATCTAGGGAGAAAATTCTCAGGTGAATTATAATTTTATCTTGGCTTTTGTCTTTTGGGATGTAGTTGTGGTTGGTCTTGAATATTTACGTTGTAAGTCTCTAGTTTTATGTAGCTATTTGGGGGGAGGGGGTATTAGTTTGAGCTCCTGAGTATAAGTTCTCTCGAGTTTCAGTGAGGGGTCTGGGCCTGAGGTATAAGTCTAGAATTTTAAATGCCAGTTGAATTTATCCCCTAGTGCTTTGTAGGGTTTGGTTTGGTCTGGGTGTTTAAAATTGGGGGTTGTGAAGCAGTGGTGTGGTTGTGTCCATTGAGATACTACAAAGTCTTGGTCTTGGCTTGAATATTTGGAGGTTCAATGGTTAATAGGTTCGAGTCTATGGAGGAGATAATAGCTCCTTCTCTATCAATTTCAGGTTCGAATCTTGATTCAAGTGCAATTATTGGGGGGTATTGTGACGACCTAGCTTGTTTTTTTCTTGGTTGTGTCAGTTTTGGATCTAGTATAGTATTTTATCCCTTTGCAGGTAGAGGCTCACATAGAAAGTTATGGGAATTTGGTTTTCCATGGTGCTAAGACAAGAGGGGAGGAGAAAATGGGGAGGTGGTGGACATGCCCTATTAGGGAAACATGGTGCTCGTTTTTTTCCCACAATTTGGATTCCACCTTTTTCAATGTTGTCCCATTAGAAACATGTAGAGAAATCCGAAAGAATGAGACAAAAGCAGGCATCGAGAGACAAATCACTTTCAGATTCGGAGTTGAGAGAGAAAATGGGGAGGTGGTGGACATGCCCTATTAGGGAAACATGGTGCTCATTTTTTTCCCACAATTTGGATTCCACCTTTTTCAATGTTGTCCCATTAGAAACATGTAGAGAAATCCGAAAGAATGAGACAAAAGCAGGCATCGACAGACAAATCACTTTCAAATTCGGAGAGACACTACAAAAAAGATATTAATCTTGCTTGGATCATTATCCTCCCTTAATTGTAATATTCAGGCGCGGGAGGTGGTGGACATGCCCTATTAGGGAAACATGGTGCTCGTTTTTTTCCCACAATTTGGATTCCACCTTTTTCAATGTTGTCCCATTAGAAACATGTAGAGAAATCCGAAAGAATGAGACAAAAGCAGGCATCGAGAGACAAATCACTTTCAGATTCGGAGAGAGAGAGAGAGAGAGAGAGAGAGAGAGAGAGAGAGACTACAAAAAAGATATTAATCTTGCTTGGATCATTATCCTCCCTTAATTGTAATATTCAGGCGCGGGATTTTAATAAAAAAATTACAATAATTTTGAAACCCTCATTGCAGAATCAAAATAACTAGAAATATCATGCATTCACGGTAAAACATTTAAATAAAATTTTTACCATTTACCATAATTAAAATAAAGTGCATGCAACCAAAAACACGGAACACAAAATAATCTGAAATATGAAACCACTCTATTTACTAATAGCTAGAAAAACAATACATTCCAATACAATTAACAATGAAGCCCTTGGTAATGGAGTTCACGACTACTCAAATTGTTAAATTGAAACATTGAAGCACACTTGTGAACCCTGGATGGATCCACCAAGGAGATATCACAACAAGGGTTTTGTCATGTGATCAAGATGGAACTGGCCATGGCAATTTCTCTACAAAATACACAATATGATAAACAAATCCAAGATACCCCAAGCGTCTTTTTCCGTGTCTATTTTAAAGAGATAATATATCCTTCTTCAATCTTCTAGAATCTTGCTTTCTCATCACAAATATCGGGGTGTCACCAATACCATGGAAAATGCCACGGCCAATTACCATAACAAATACCATTGCCAAATACCATGGTCCAATACCACACTTTTTCTACCTTTACACAAGAAAGGTTTTTTTTGCTCCTGTGGCCTAGCTTCCACGAATGTTATAAGTCCATATTGTCCACACCATGAGGCAAATTAGAAAAAGGAATATGAAAAATCCTCCCTCCCCAAGATTTCTTGTCCTCAAGCAATCCACATCTGTCTACCAGTCTAGATGCCAAATGCATTTGCACACTAATACCAATATCCTAGATGAACCACTGTGTCACCACGTGCCTCCTGTTGAAAAGTGTGCAACAAGAAATGCTAAATTTAGGAAGTGCTAAAAATAGAACTGCTAAAAATAACACTTCTAAAATAGCAGTTTGGCCAATGAGCATTTTGGCCACCTTGGGTGAGAGGTGAAACTGCTAAAAATAACATCTTCTAAAAATAGCATTTCTAGGTCCCTTCCTATTTATAACAGTCCTTGGTCTATCTATAGGAAGTAAATTCAAATTTGGTTTTACGAGCAGTTTGGAATATTAATTAATTAATTCTCCATGAGTTAATTAGTTAAGGAAAAACAAACTTGAAGTCTTTGTGAGAACATGCAATTATTTCTCCACTAATTGGGGAATGTGTCCTTGATTTGCTCCACTGATTGAGGATTTAAGGATGAGTACTATATTGAGAGGATGAGTTAACTTAGTTTAACTTAGTCAAGTTCAGTTAGATTAATTTAACAAGTTGTTAAATTAATGAGATATATTTTGTTGATGCTTGCATGCATGTGAAAACTATTATTTTCAGATAACTGTGTATTCACTCATAGATAACTGACACATGTCAGTTCTATCAAAGACCCAGTTGAGATCAGAGAAGGGACAGTGTACTATCAGTTGGATGAATATTTTTCCTATAAAGGAAGCTCATCCATGATGAGAATTTATCTCCTTCAGGTTTGTGTAGTTATTTCAGAGGTTAGTGTTGTGTGTGAGGTGAGAATCACATAGGTTGCAGCTGGAGGATCCAGGAAAATTGTGCATAGAAATAGGAGGCTTGGAGGGTAGAGGAGAAGGTTTGTGAGAAGCCTTTGACTGTCTATGAGATGCAAAGGATTGTACTGAGAGTTGGATAGCTTCCGAGCTAAGGCTTTGTGTAATCCAGACTATATTTCCACTTGTATGATAATACGGAGATGAGGTTTTAGGTTGGTGCTTTCCCCTGGTTATATCCTCTGTGTTATGCGTGTTTGATTTCTCCATATCAGTTATATGTGTTCTTATTGATGTTGCTCATGGTTGATTAAGCTTCCGCTAAATTGTTTGTAGAAGTAGATCAAGTGTTTTGCTTTAGTACATTGCATTACCAGGTGATCTACAGGTGGGAAATTTCTACATGGTATTAGAGCTAGCTGATTTGTAGAAAAAGATCTACATGGTATTAGAGCTAGCTGATTTTTAGAAAAATTCTACAAAATTCTACACCTCCATACCACCCTATCATGGATGGATATCTTGATGTCGAGGTCTCAAATAAACCTCAGAATCATCTGCTCGTCAATAGACCTGTTATTGTGTGAACTACCACATCTGCCCAAATGCCAAGATCTCCAATAAGTTGAGCCCCTAGCTTCCATACATCTAGCCCACTCCATAGGGTACCAACTCAAGATCTCTCTTCATCCAATCCCATGGGAGGAATCAAATGCATGAATATATGTGCATGGATCAAACCCACTATCTTGATGTTGTGTCATGCGTAATTCATGTTACTTGGCTTGGTTAACCTATAGGGTCAACCTGGAAATATCTTCCCCCTTTCTTCTAATGTACAGAGATGGGACAATAGAGATGAAAACCATGTCAATGTATCACTGAAGAAAGTTTCTCTGCAATTCCCAATTGTAATCTTCTTTCCCCTATGCTAGGGACTTTAGACTTCCCTCTACATTAGTCAACTTGGCTACTGACTTGGAACCTACTACCCCAAAATCCTAAAAACTAATGATCTATTGCAATATGTTGTCTCGGGGTGTCTGAGCCTCCTTATCCTTTGTCACAATATCTATATTTGCATGCTCAAACTCTCTCTAGTTGTCTTCCTCTAAAAATATCGGTGCCTTAGAAAATGCCTCTTTATCTACTTGTAACACAATAATAATTGGCTCCAAGGATGGATGATCTACTACCTCAGTCATAATTCCAACTTCAACTTCTAATTGGTTATGAACATCATGTGTATTTTCCTCATAATACCTATGCACCTCTAAGTGCTCATCATTTTGGTTCACCACTATTGGCTCATCTTGCAAGTTTCCTTGAATTCTCATAGAATCAACCTGTTTTCAGGTGAACAACTACTAACACACATGCTTAACTACTTGTATTCTACATTGATGTCCTCCTGGAAATATATGTACTCAATTGTACAAGATTCTACCTCATCAACACCATTAGGAAGAACTTCATCCTTCCCTTATCCATGCACTTCTATGTGCTTATTATGATGGCTAATTATTATCATATTATCTTGCAAGTCTCTTTGAATAACATCACGTTGTTGATCATCATATATACTTGACTACTCATATTCTTCATGGGTGCTTTCCAATAAATCAATGGCCCCAACTATAGAAGAATCTTCATTGTCAGAAGGAATCTCATCCTGCTTTGCCCTTACTATCTCTCTCTAATCACCTAGGCATGAATGGTTAGGTTCCCAAGGTCCCTTGTAGATAAAGCATATACCTTTCCTTAGCTCATTCTTGCTACTAGTTTTACTCCCTTCATTCTTGTTTTCTCCAGAAATACTCGTCAGTGCCTTCTAATTCAACTGCCTTTTGACTTGTTTTATGTTAGCATGACCAAAATATCAACTAGTTCATATGCAACAACTGATACAATTAGTTCCTTTCCAAATGGCCAAAAATTTGGATCTTAGTTTTTTGTAGATGGCATCATCTTTACCTAAAAATAGGGAAAAAATATTTTGCATGTTTATTTTGAGACTGTTTAGATGAGTTGTCATAATTCTAGTGAAAAATTACTAGAGCATTTGAAAGATTAAGTTGTCACATTCCATATCCAGCATGATTGTACCAAAGTTGAACTCTACCACAAGTTATAAAATTTTGTGCCTACTCTTAAAGTTAGGAATCACGATGTTTTCCAACCCTTGAAGGGTTTCTACTTTTAGCTATGTGGAGTAGGAAGATTCTCTCTACGGATAGACACAATCCCTCTAGCCTAGGGGAGAGGGTCTAGCCACAAACAAGACAATCTGACATAAGTTCCCTTAGATTGAGAATGGATAAGATCCTACCTCTAGAATCGCTTACCCTTGTTTGATGAAGTCCTTATGTCTTTCTCCAGCAATCACCTCCTTAATGCCAATCAAGCACCTAAAAAAAATTGACAAGAAACCAAAGCACACATGATAGCATACAATAGATGCAACCTACTTAAGAGGTTAGGGAGTCTTAAGCTACCAAATACCATATGCGATTGATATAGGAAACAAAATATCAGTTGTATTGTTATGACAAAAAGGAAATTAAAACCTTCACCTTAGCATTGCAAGTTTCCATCGACATGTTCGGGTTCCAACGCTATTACACAGTAATTTATCACTGCTTCACTCCCGGTCATCCCACTGTGTCATGTGTCCGAGCCTACGACAGACAAATGCTCCCCTAAACTGCCAATTGACCCACTTTTCCAAAGTTGGCTGCCTCATCGTGGCTATTGCTCTAATAAATGCGCTGAAAGGCGCGCATGAACAGACTGATCTTGCTGCTAGCGCGGAAGTACACGTGTTTCCCACGATGGCCCAATTTTATGGACCAACGTAGGCCTATATGGTCTCTTCGGCGATGATCTAACTATCTGCACTGATCACTTGCGATGTCAGCGCGGAAGAGAAGTTTTGTGCCCGCGATGATCCAGATTGGGCGAATTGTTCCAATAGTCGGCCTTCCAGATGACTCCAGACCTGGTTGTTTGCCTTGTTCATATCGCCCTTCCTTTCCTGGTGTGGTAGGTCCGTCAAATGGGCTACCTTCCTTCATGATAAGCTCTCCCTCCCACCTTTAATGGAGACTCCTTCTCCTATATAAGCTCTCACCATTTCTATGCACTACTGGTTTTTGATAGTTGGATAGTTTGTGATAGTTCACTTGTGGAGCAGTGCTTTTGTGCTTTGTGAGTTTGCTAGATAGCTTGTGTGAGTGTGGGAAGTGTGTGATTTGCTTAAGGAAGGATTGTGGATTGCCCTTGATTTTATGTCAAACTTGAGTGAGAGAGATTTTGTATTGGGAGATCCATCAACATAGAGTGAATGCTTGAAGAAAATGCTGGCTGGGCCCTTCTGAGGAGGCTTGTAACGTCAAGACCTTGGTTGTAAGCTTACTCTTATTTGTTCATTAATGAAATCAATGAAGTTTTCCTATGTCTTGTATCCAATGTACATGATAGCTCATGATTTCTTGACCTTGTGAGTAGATGGTTTATAGTTGTTGCCGGATTACGTGTTTTCTTGTATTTCCCTTGCTTTGTTTCAGGTTGATTACTCTTTAAGGAGAAGGAAGCGGAAGCTAGAGCAACGCAACGGAACTCCATCGATCATCGGTTGAGGTAGGCCTCCAACTCTAAACTGTTTAAGGAAAGCTATTGTTGATCTGTCCTTGTTTGTGACTAGACCCACTCTAGGGCTAGAGGGGTTGCCTCTATCCGCAGAGGGAACACTTTCCCATTTCACAAATTGGCGACTCCGCTGGGGACTGCCCTTTGTGTTTTTCTTGTTTGCTCTTGCCTTGATTTTTTGTTTTGGTCTCTTTTGAAGTTTTGGGGATTAGTTATCAATCCTCTGAGTTTCCTGGGTTGATTTGGGAAATGCCCCTATTCGATTGAAGGATTGATTGTTTTTTATTTGGGAGTTTTGGTTCGCCTGTCATTGTTTTGAACATCATCGCGGATTTAATTTTAACAGTCATGCTATCATCGCGCTCACCCTTTTGTAACATCCTGTGCATCACGTAATTGCGCCTAACAGTCACGACGATCCTGGAAATCGGATCATCGCAGAAAAAATGTGTACAGTCACGTTGCCATCACCACTTTATAGCTTTAAACCCGCGATGATCTCGTGTTGCTAGTTTAATTCCTGCGACGACTCTTGAAATTGCATCATCATGGAAAATAGGTGTATTTCCACGATCATCTCGGGTTGTCAGTGTAAAACTTGCGCTGATCATCTCGGGTTGTCAGAGTAACACTTGCTTTGATCATCTCGGGTTGTCAGTGTAACACTTGCGCTGATCATCTTGGGTTGTCAGTGTAACACTTGCGCTAACATCTCTAGTTGTCTGTGTAACACTTGTGATGATTCCTATAAAGTTGCTTTTATAACTTTGCCTCCTGAATTCATCAATCTTGCTTATCCCCTGTTGTTTCTTGTCTCTCATTAGCTTTTTTTAATTTCTTTTGGTCAGGGTACTGTCTCTTTGATTTCATTGAGTGAGTCTTTTGTTTTTAGACTATGTGACCTAGCCCTTTAGAAGTTTCGTCGAGAACCCATTTGCTTGGGTTACTTGTCTGTTCAAGGTTCATCCACAACCTTCTTGTGATTTGCTTGAGACTCTTTCGCTGCTTGTTTTCTTGCTGGTTGATTTTTAGTGTCGATTATTGAACCAATTTTTTAGGTTGATTCGATTTCTTCACTACCAAGCATAGATCACAATTGTTTGGATCAATTAGTTCACACTTGCTTGTTTTCTTATTTGAATTTAAAACGAAAATAAAATCAAAAGTTTGCATTCATTTAGCATATGAAAGTGAAAGTACATTTGCGTTACGAATTTTCATGTTTGAAAAATTGGAAAGCGAATTTTAAATATTTCATTAGTAGTATCGATGCATTGTGAGATTAGTGTATTGATGCATTGTGTTTCTTAGTGTTTGCATTCGCTTGTCTTGGTTTTCTTGGTTTGGGAAGGATCTCTCTACCCTCTTGTAGGTAGGTATCCATTGAAGTAAAAAGATGTTTTACTCATTCTAGTTGCATCCTAGGATTTGTTGAATACATACGGTAGGGCCTGGAAACTAAAACATAATTCAAGATGAACCTTAAAACGAACTGAACAAATCTAACAACGCATTGGAACATAACGCACGCTTTTTAGAGGTCTAGGCTAGAGACGTGCTCTGACTTCGTTAAACCTAGTCACTTTTGATTCCACTCAGGGTTGGGTGATTCCTCCTTCTGTGACTCAAGAGTGGTCTAGTACGGACTTGTGCTACCATGTACCGTCGAGTATATGGGGAGACCCCACTAGGTTATCATCCTTTATCCATAGGAAGCCATGTCTGCCGCCTTACAATCCGTAACACACCGAACACAACATTCGGGAAGATTGACTGCCGTATGGAAAGTCCTTGGTTTTCATACGACTGCCAAGGTGTATATGTAGTTTTACGGATTGTCTGGTAAACCTTTTGCCTAGTTCTCCAGAGTAGTCACTTTCGCTCCTTTTCAAACTCCCTAAAAGAAAAGGTTCATCTGAGCACTTGTCCTTTCAGGCTCATTAAACCTTGAAAGAGATAGAGTCACCTTTTCATCCTCTTCTCGACTCTTAAAACATGAAAAGGTCAAGTTTCGTTCCTGTGTCATAAAATTTATTGCCCACGAAATATTCCTGGTAATAGTTCGAGTTCTTGGTCGTGAGAATTTTGTTTTTACAGGCTCATTCTCAATGGAAACATTCCATGAGTCTACCGGCCAAGGTTTTCCCCCAGATGGAAATCCCAGTCTATTTCCTTCATTTGGAAATGCCAGTGCTCCATATATGGCAACGCTGTCCTTGCCTGGGTTGACCATCGGTTTACCCATATGGTTGTTTTCAACCTTGGTGGTCCCGAGTGCCGTGACCCCTATTCCACCGTCTCCTTCGTCCGAACCACGCCATGATGATTCCAAGGCTGAGCCCACACCTTCTTCCCCTGTTTCTTCCTCCTCTCCTCCTTCGCCTGGTGAAAGTTTCACATCTAGTAACTAGGATAGTCCGAAAAAGACTCTCCTATCAGATTCTCTGGAGTACGAAAACGACTCTCCTATCCTAGCTGATCCAGAGAGTCATTCTTCGGTTCCGGTAGAGCATGGGGGCAATCATACAACTCCCCCACCAAGTAGTTTGGTCATTTCTTTCGACTAGAGTCACTTGACTGCTCTCCACCTTCCAGCCTATGTGCCTTTTGAGATTACAATACACACCTATGATAAGGTAGTACCTGGCACTGTCCTAGATGAGGGTGCGTCTGTTAGTCTTATGCCTTCCACTACTTGGCAAGCTTTGGGTTCCCCACCACTTGTGCTAGTCACTCAGAATCTGTTGGCCTTTGATGGAGAAGCCTGTCAACCTGTAGGGGTCCTCCCAAACTTTCCCGTTACTTTGGGGGGCAAAACTGTCTATATCGACATCATGGTTGTCCAAGGTGCAAATTTCAGTCTTCTCCTTGGCCGTGACTATATTTATGCCATGGGGGCCCTTGTCTCTTTGCTTTTCCGTGTGGTTTGCTTTCCGCACGATGGAAGAATCATGACTATCGATCAGTTATCGTTATTTAGTCCCCCAGTGCCTTCTGCGCAGCTATCATCCCCTCTTGGTTCTTACTCGCAAGTAGTACCTTCCTTACCATAGGTCAATTCTGTGGTTGCTCATTTCGTCTCCACCTCTGCTGATGATCATGCAGATGGTCTCGTACACCATGTACTGGGGGAATTGGAACCCGATCTCTCATTTGTGCCTCATGACATGTATCCCTCCCACAGTGCGTTCCTTCCGTACCATGAAGACCTCTTGGGAGCCATGTTACCATATGGCCAATGAAACCGAGTGTCGTTAGGAGAGTTCTTTTACTGTGTCAACCTTGTTAAAAAATGAAACAACTCCCTTTCCAAGTCGAGTTTTTTCAATATCTCGCAAGTGAACCTGTCCATCCACCCCATTGAATGCAATGAAGCTTGGGGGGCATGTAACTTGTTTTGTGCCATTATGCTAGGGGCATGTAAACTCATAACAAGCATAGTTTTTCATTTCAAGCTTGTGTAAACATGAAACGAATCTAAGCAAACTTTTCCATGGTTCAAGCTTGTGTAAAAACGAACCCATACCTGATTTACATCTCTTTGGCCGATCATATGCATTCACTTGGATGTTTTTCCCTTTCCTGAGGAACCACAGTGATGAGTGTTTTTATTAGCCAACCTCTTGACCACTACATGTTTTGAGCAGTTCCACCACTGTCGGAACTAGTTGCTACCCTTTATACCACTCGTTCCTCTAGGACGAGTCACCTTTAAGCTCTTTTCTGACTCGTAAAATATGAAAATATTGTTGAGTAATTTTTCCTTTTTGACTCGTTAACGAGAATAAAAAAGGAGGTATGCTTTTAGCTCTTTTCCAACCGTTTAAAGATGAAAAGATTACTGAGTTATTCCTCTTTACTCTTAAACATAAGAGGTAGTCGCCTTTAAGCTCTTTTCTGACCATTTAAAGACGAAACGATTGCCGGGCCCTTGTCGTTTCAGGCTCGTTGACGGTTACAAAACGACGTGATTTCGGTCACTTTTCTACTTTTTCAGGGCAAACTCACTAATTATGAAAAGTACTCCTCGATCGTAATGGGTGAGCGGTTCTTTCGAGTATCATTTTATACTTTTTTGGGCTCGAGAAACACAAATCTACGAAAAAGGACCCCCCTGGAGTTTTCTTTTATGTGTCTTTTTCAAACTCCCTAAACATGAAAAATAATATGAGTCTTACCTATGTCGGACTCGTTCAAACCTGATGACATTGGACTCGTCACCATGACGGGACATGAGCTTCCCCTCCCTAGGGCTCGTTAAACTATTACTAGGTTGGCTTCTACTACAGGTTTATCATTGATTGTTTATGGCAGCAAGTCACTCTTGAACATCGACACTTCTGCTTCGTGTTGGGTTGGGATATCCATACATCGTCATTTGGCCTTCCGCAAGTTTGGGTTATCATTTAGCCTCATTCCATCTGTTTCACGCCATTTTCATTAAGCCTTTGATCACATGGTCCCTAAATGCTGCCACCCTCCGGAGTCATGTCGCCGATATGTTCAAGAGTATAATCCTTCTGCAGTTTACACCTCTGTCTCCTTCGTCGGTACTCTGTTTCTCCATCTACCACTTATTCCTCATCTTGTGTCATTGATGGGGGAAACATTATGGCCCTCCTGCGATGGATCATCTCCTGTCGACTTCAGCTCATTATCCAGGAGACTGTTCGAGAGACCCCCTTGTGGCACCTTGGAGCTTGCATGCCTCAATGGCAAGTTCTTCGCACCTAACAATCGACTTGCATCATTGGTCATCTATTGGGTGATTTCGCGAGCGTTCGACTTCAGCTCCTTCTTCATGCCTCATGGATTGTACTAGATGGTACCTTGAGAACCATTTTCATCATTAGTGGTTTCTCTTGCGCTTGTTAATAGTTTACAGCATTGGCCGGTAATCAAGCGAGTTTCTCTCATGCTCGACATCAGTACCTTTATTCGCATGTTAGAAATTGTACCTTGGATGGTTGGGTTCAGGACCCCGGGCACAGATTTCACGTGCCCGGGCTGCATGGATTGGTTTGTGATTACATGACTCATTAATGGATGGCTGCGCCCATACCTGAGTCTTCATGGATGGCTGGGACCATACCTTTGTCATTTTCATGGTCTCATTAGCTGGATGGCTGTGTCCATACCACAGACCTCTTTATACGTCTTTTGGATGGTTGCTTCCATGTCTAGACGGCATGTACTTCACTATCAGAGATATTGTACTTGTGTGCAGGTCCTTCCAGATGGTGTTCCAGTTCAGTTGTTTTGTAAATCATTTCACCCCTTCCACTCTCTTGGGCTTCATACTTTAGGGGGCATCTGTTACACAGTAATTTATCACCGCTTCACTCCCGGTCATCCCACTGTGTCATATGTCCAAGCCTATGATAGACAAATTCTCTCCTAAACTACCAATTGACCACGCTGCCAGCGCAGAAGTACATGTGTTTCCCGCAATGGCCCAATTTTATGCACCAGCGTGGGCCTATATGGTCTCTTCGGCGATGATATGACTATCTGCACTGATCACTTGCGATGTCAGCGCAAAAGAGCAGTTTTGTTCCTGCGATGATCCGAATTGGGTGAATTGTTCCAACAGTCGGCCTTCCAGATGACTCCAAACCTGGTTGTTGGCCTTGTTCATATCGCCCTTCCTTTCCTGGTGTGGCAGTTCCATCAAATGAGGTACCTTCCTTCATGATAAGCTCTCCCTCCCACCTTTAATGGAGACTCCTTCTCCTATATAAGCTCTCACCATTGCTATGCACTGCTGGTTTTTGATAGTTGGATAGTTTGTGATAGTTCACTTGTGGAGCAATGCTTTTGTGCTCTGTGAGTTTGCTAGATAGCTTGTGTGAGTGTGGCAAGTGTGTGATTTGATTAAGGAAGGATTGTGGATTGCCCTCGATTTCATGTCAAACTTGAGTGAGAGAGATTTTGTATTGGGAGATCCATCATCATAGAGTGAATGCTTGAAGAACATGCTGGCTGGGCCCTTCTGAGGAGGCTTTTAACATCAAGACCTTGGTTGTAAGCAAGGATAATTTTAGGGGCGAATGTTCGCCCTTTGGCGAAATTAAGGGGTTTTAAATTTTTAGTGGGCGAATATTTTGTATGATAGTACATTTTTACAAATCACCTCAAATAGCCCACCTTATTTTAAGGGAGAGGGTAAAAAAGGTAAATTTAGCCCTTGAAATTAGGAGTTACAACCTTCCATTCGCCCATTTTCAGGAATAGGTTTTATTTAAGTGAATCCATTCACCCATTTTCAAGAATAGGTTTTATTTAAGTGAATCCCCTATGGGCCAAATACCATATTTATAAAAGAGGTATGGTGAATTAATAAAAATATAAATAAATGAAAAGTATGGTAAATAAATAAAAACATTTTTTATATTTACTCCATAAGTCACCTTATATAAATGCAGGGGTGTAAACAAATAAAAATATAATTAAAGTGGAGATATGGTAAATAAATAAAACGTCCTTTTATACTTACTCAAAAGGTATGTTAAATCAATAAAAATATAAATAAACTAGACGTATGGTAAATAAATAAAACCTCTTTTTATATTTAGTCCATAACCCTCGTTCTATTTATGTAGGCTCAGAAAGAGGTTTTATTTAAGTTAATCCTATGGGCCAAATACCATATTTGTAAAAGAGGTATGGTAAATTAATAAAAATACAAATAAATGAGAGGTATAGTAAACAAATAAAACATTTTTTTATATTTACTCCATAAGGCACCTTATATTTACGAACACTAAAAAATGCGTTATATTTAGGTAAAACCTATGGGCAAAATAATATGGGACAAATACCATGGACTAGATTGTTATTAATACCATGCAAAAAAACATTATTAACCCTAATATTAGTATTAATAAAAATAAAATGGCACATGGTATTGACCCATGGTATTCACCAAAATGGCACATGGTATTGACCCATGGTATTCACCTGAATGTAGCCTATTTAAATGTATTAATAAAAATAAAAATGGCACATGGTATTCACCCATGGTATTCACCAAAATGGCACATGGTATTGACCCATGGTATTCACTTAGAATCTAGCCTATTTAAATGGGGGAATTAAACTAGCATAGATCCATCTTTACTCTGGATCTACTAACCCCTGAGAGGTATCAAATATCGTGATATGCAAACTAGCATAGAGTGAAAAAATATTTGATACCTCTCAAGGCTGGATCAAGAGTAAAAATGGATGTTCTAATTTAATGTATGTTAAACATTTTAGATTGGTTAAAATAAAAATCAACTATTAATTTTATTAATTTTTATAAATTACTAATAGTAATTTTCAAGCTCCAGGTTTATGATAACTAGGGTAATACCAAGATCTTACAAGATTTTATAATTGAGTAAAATATTCGCCATGACTAGTGAGAGATTCGCCAAAAAATTATATATAATACTTATTATTATGATAAAATCGCCTTTCATTTTCCTATATACCATGAAGATTCGCCATTTATTATACTTATAAATTTAGGGTGTTCTAAAATTTTCCTGAGAGAAATAGCACGCGAAGTCCAAACTGAAGAGATCACAAGACCGCACAAAGGAGTATGAATGGATTCAAAGAAGCCATTCGGCAGGGGGAATACCACAACTTCCACAAACTAGAAAGAATGGGTACTACTGAGAACGAATAGTTATTGATGCTAGACGTGGAGACTAGCAGCTAGAAAGGGAACTAAGGTAAGACTTTATGATGGAAAACCTGGAGAGTTGCAGCCGGATGGCGCGCAAACCTAAGGATGGATTTGGAGGATATCACCCCCCCCCCCCCCCCCGCCCTCCCCCCCCCCCCCCCCCCCCCCCCCCCAACCCCCCCCCCCCCGCCCCCCCTCCCCCTGCGCCCCCCCCCCCCCCCCCCCCCCCCCCCCCCCCCCCCCCCCCCCCCCCCCCCCGTCCCTCGCGAGCTAGTTGATTGAATGTTGTGGTTAAGGCCACACCTTACTCAGGATGGAAATCATGGGAGCGCGCTGCATCCAACAGTGTGTGTGGTGACGACAATAAATACTGTGTCGCGGCTTGTTCAACAAGGCGCGATGGCATTGCACCAAGGGGGTGTGACCACCTGACTAGCCGAAGAAGAGACAATCTCACCACTGTAGACGGCTGAAAGAGAGCGCGGGACTATAAAATAGTTTGTATGGGAGTTGCGCAACGACAGGGGTGCGCGTAGGGTCGGCATGTCACAAGGGTTGCGGTCATGCAGAAGGGACTGCGCTACTGCGTGGATAGAGAGGGAAGTGACCATTGGTGTCACTGTTCATGACAAGATGTTTGAGTTAAGGCGAAAAGGAGTGGGCAGCGGGCAATTAAGACAAGGAGTCAGAACTCAATTTGAAACGATTTGCCGCCAATATAGCATTAATGAGCCAAAAAAGGGGGGAATGATCGAATTTGAATTTCAACAAGCCTATCAATCACATCTGGTTATCCACCGAACAAACCATGGCATCTTGAGAATTAATTTATTGCGTTATCCAATAGGTATGGACCTGTCAAACTTTGATGCTTTGATAGTAAGCCCAATGTTTACAACATTGCCAAAAGAGACATAGGACCTTCTAAACAGCATAAAGTCGACAACCAAGGATGTCGCACTAATCCCAATGCCAACGATGGGAGATGTACCGAAAAGTCCCAGATAGGTAGCAGGAGCGGTCCGGATGTTGCTGCAAAACCCGCGGTCTGGTAAGAGATCTATGAAAGATAAGGGCAAGATAGTGAATCTTGATACAAAAGACGGAATTCTGGTTAAAAGTTCGTCTCTGGGCCACGTGCCCACGATGAAACTTGAAGATTGGGACCTCGTGGATAGCAACAACTCTATTGCAAAAATGTAACACAAGCTTCAACAGACATTGAGTATATTAAACTAGAGATTGCAAGCTTGTTCCTCTTGCACAAAAAGTTCATGCATTTGACATCTCAACTAGAGCTATAATCTTATGACTGGTCACTTTTTGTTAACCTAGCCGAGTAGAATGAGCATCATTAGTTAAGTGAAATAGTAGGGGCAATGGAGCAGGACTTTGAACAAGCATTGCAGGAGGTAATGAAAGAGCAATAGATTGTAGTACGTCACTCACAGAGATGGTGGACCATGAAGCCTTGGAAGCACGACTCGCCACACCGACGGGGTGACTCAACAGTGAGTCACGACATTTGTGTTGGGGGCCTATTGGGCAGCAGATCCCCCGTGTAATGGTTTTGGGGCTTAAAGCCCACAATTTTGGGTAATGGTATTGTAAAGGCTTCGCGAAGTGCATGGAGCGCGAATTGTAATGAGTCAAGTCAAAGGGTTGTCCGCCCTCAAATAATGTAAGGTAATGTAAAGTGAGTCAGCCTACCCATGGTCCGCAGACCATGGGAATGTATAAATAGAGCGAGGCTCTAAGGGTATAAGGCAGCTTTTAGGATTGATCTTAAGTGATATGGGTTTTTGAACATGATATTCGCTCTAAGTCTGTAAGTCCGAGTCTTGGGTCGTAGTAGTAGAGGCTCTGCAGCTGTGTGTGCAGAGGCCTGGTAGAGTCCGTAGCTGTGTGCGCGGACCCCTGCAGCTGTGTGCATAGGGTAGGAAGTGAATTGTAACTGGAAAAATCATTAATAAAGATAAGTTGGTTTGGGAACATCACGTATCTGTTTCTATATATCTATTTATGCATCTGTTTACAGTTTATGATTGCACGCAATTCTGTTTATGTTGAATGGTAAAAGAAGTATTGGGCCCACTTAATTTAATTCAAGATCTATAATAATAATAAGCACAGTAAAGGGTAAAGAACATTTGCGCCCCTCATTTAAGCCGCGCGAAAGAAGTTGCATGGGACAGATCGTTGCGCGGAAGTAACACAGCGCATAGAGTGGGATCGTGAGCCTTCCAAGACACATCAAGACATCCAAAGGGTGCGGAAACCTGGTTCTAGCACCCTCCCATACTACCTCGAGTGAGACCTTAGTCCGCGCTCCGGGGGCTGTTGCTGAAAGGGGCAGTAGTTTCGGGATTTGTTTGGCTAAATCACTTCTAAACCTGGGTCAAGCCCCAACAAGCCAACAACAAACAAGGTCCTATATTATCAATCACATGGAAGATAGATGTAATGCATACATCACATGGTGGACAAATAAAAAAAATGTTAAAAAAAAATCCTAAAGATATGTCGGTTACTAAAAATATGATTGTCGACTCTCCTTCATACATAACAATTCAACTCATAAAAAGGTATATATATACGTTTGTGCACCTCACTCTAAGAAAAGACATCTCGAGCAATCAATATAAAGAGAAGTAAAATAAAAAGTTCACATCTTGTGAACTTGAAGAAGAAGATCAAGAAGAATACAAAGGGGACTTAATTACATTTTCTGTGGGGAATTCTGGGAGATTCTAGGCATCTTTCAGACCTTTTGTTAACTAGAAATTGTAGAGACCTAAGGATCATCCGGGTAAGGAAGATAGAACAAAAAGAGAATTTGTTTGCTTCATCCACAGATTAGTGCATCGTTGAAGAGATTCTACAAGGATTTGTTAAGACTATACAAGTCCTGTAAATAAATGCAGCTTGTGGAGGACGTGTGGTAAAGTGTAACAATAAATGAAGGACCAATTGTAAAGTGTAGAATACATATTGAAGCTTGTCGTGAATAATAGTTGCAGCATTTGAATTTAGACCTATGGAGGCATCTAGGCAATTCTATTGCAGACCTACAGTGAGATAGCCTTGCAAACTTTGGTTAGAACCATTTTTTTTTTTTTTGCAAACACAATTTTCACCTTGGTCTGCTGATTTCTAGAGGCACAAGTGTTGATAGACAATGGAGGAATTTTGAAACCATTATTTGTACAAGGTTTTGAAGAAAACTTGAAGGATATCTTGACATTGTTGAGCTACTAGTTGAAGGTGCTTACAACAGTCTTGAAGTTGCATTGTTTCTGAATTTTAAACATAGACTTGGAGTAGGTTGAGCAAAATTTTGGGGCAGTTTAAAATTCATGTCAAAGCATTCTTTCGAAGTTGTTAAAATCCTTGTTAGGGAAACTTTGTTGTGCAGACCTTCGGCCAGTTAAATCAAGACATATCTTGGAGACATTGTTTTCAAGGCTTGTTGGAGTAGATCTGTTAGAATATTGTTAAGTGCACTTGAAAATACTTGAAAAACAGCCTTGTTAAGATTGAAGATTAGTCTTGTGAGTTCCTTAGAGAGTCATCTAGAAGCAACTTAATCTTAAAGAGTATCTTGGAGGATTTCACTGAAGATATCTTGTTCAGAAGCATTGGAGACCTCGTGATGGATGCCCTCATGGAGAGACATTGAAGGAACTTA
>APFE031656538.1:6505-16877 GCA_000404065.3 Pinus taeda
GCATGAGTACACCCGAGGAGGCTTATTCTGGTAAGAGGCCTGATATTTCCCATTTGAGGATTTTTGGTTCTCCTGTTTACATGCATGTGACAAAGGATGCAAGGAAGAAGCTAGACCCGACCGCAGAGGTTGGCATATTTGTGGGGTACACTAATACGCCCCACAACTATCGTTTGTATTTGCCAAACAATCGCAAGATTGTTGTGCGACGGGATATCAAATTTCAGGATGAGAAAGCCATGAAGTGTTCGCTTGAGAGGGAGCCACACTTGCATGTAGATGAGGAGCTATTAGTTCCTAAGGATGAGCTTCAGGATGTGGATCAACCACAAGATGAAGTTCATGGAGTGGAAGAGACCACTCATGCAGCGCCAACCATTAGAGGGCGAAAGCGCATTACAGAAGCTGAGCGAATGGCTCAAGATGCAGAGAAGGTTGTAGGACCACCTACAGCACAACGCAGACAAAGACAGTCCCCTGATCAGTACATTGGATACATGGCTCTTGTGAACAAATGTGTTGTGATTGAGCCATCCTCTTTCGAGGAAGCTGTGGAGGTGTACATAGAGCAGCCCGAAGGTTTCGAGATCTTCAGCAGCGATTCACATGTGTGCAGGCTCAAGAGAGCGTTGTATGGGTTGAAACAAGCACCTCGTGCTTGGTAGACACGGATAGATAGTTATTTCACCAGACTTGGATTCTCCAAGAGTGAGGCAGATCCTAACCTATACCAGATTGTGGTGGAGGGTAAGTTGCTGATCATTGTACTTTATGTAGATGATTTGATTTTGACGGGAGATGAACTATTGATACTTTCATGTAAGGAGGATCTTGCTAGAGAGTTTGAGATGAAGGACTTCGGCCTCCTTCATTATTTCCTAGGATTGGAAATTTGGCAGTGCAATGATGGACTATTTGTTTCTCAGGGAAAGTATGCACGGGAGATACTGGAGAAGTTCAACATGCATGGTTGCAAGCCTATTGATACTCCTCTTCCTGGAGGTTGGAGGAAGGAGGATGCTACTTCAACGGAGGTAGTGGATGCCACTGTTTATCGACAGTTGGTGGGGTCGCTTATGTATCTGGTCAATACACGACCCGATATATGATATGCTGTTAACCAACTTTCACAAGCTATGGTTAAGCCAACCAAGCTCTTCTGGAAGGCAGGCAAGCATGTATTACATTATCTCAGAGGCACATCGAGATATGGATTGTGGTACAGACATGAGGACGAGGTGAAGCTATGTGGCTTCATGGATGCAGATTGAGCAGGGAGCCCAAAGGATAGAAAGAACACATCTAGAGGGATCTTCAGTATCGAGTCGACAACAGTTTCTTTGTACAACAGGAAGCAGAGATCCGTGGCACTCAGTTCAGCAGAGGCCGAGTATATGGCAACAATTTTGGCTACATGTGAGGCTATATGGATGAGGAAGATCCTGGTCGGGTTGTTCGGGTCACACTTGGAGCCTACTGTGATTTATTGTGATAACTAGAGTTACATTAAACTCTCGGATAATCCAGTATTTCATGATAGATCCAAGCACATCGACATCAGGTACCATCATATCAGAGATTGTGTGCAGCGGAGAATCATGTTACTTTCATACATTCCCACAGAGGATCATGATGTTGATATCTTGACGATGGCACTCACCAGGAGCAAATTCAAATACCACAGAGGCAGGATAGGGGTTGCAGATAATCCATATCTTATTGAGAGGGAGTGTTGAAAATGCAACAAGATGATGGAGCTCAGTGAAAAGAAGTCGCCTTCACTAAGTGGGCACGCAGGTTATTTTTGGCGCAAAGTCTATTTTTAGACATATGGATCATGGTCTATGAGTTGCAGGATGCTATTGATGGATGATTGGTCATGTTAGTAAAAATAGATGGACCTCTATTTTTAGACATATGGGCGGAGGCTATTTTTAGACTGCCAATCTAAAAATAGAACAGTCGAATATTATTAGCTCTTAATGATATTTGGACTATAAACATTATCTTATCCTCTTGCAGCACTTCAGTTCGAGCTACAGATGTGGCACATGCAACTGCCATAAGGAAATACGTTTTTCCTATGGGTTAGTTGATCTATTGCATGATGGACTTCAGTTAGAACTCAAGTGCTTGAGTTTGGTGGAGTTGATTGAAGAGTTGATGGAGTTGTGTTCAGTTTGACTTAGTTGAACTAGTTGTATTTAGTCTAACTGCCAAATACACTAGTGATGAGTGGTGTGAATTAATTATTAATTAATTCACTAATTATTAACTCATAAATCAACTAAAGAATACATCAGTTAACTCGGTGCATGGATAGTTCAGTGGAGACAAGTGTTAGAGGTGGGTGAAAGGGTGAGACTACTATCAGTTGTGACTATAGCTGTGCATGAGATTTGCACAATCATTGATTGAGATTGCCAATGAGGATTGCGTAGTATAGGCCAAGGGAATTCGAACTTGGATCAGATCTATTCTCAACAAGTATTGCGCAGTGGAGGTAGGCAAACATTGGAAGAGATTTGAACCTGTGACTTGTTCGGATCTGAGCTAGTTTGTGTGTAGCAGGTGGAGATAGTACTGAGTACTTGTGAGGAGTATTGTACTATGTATTGTTACATGTTCTCTATCATCAGAATATACAAATAGTTGAGGGGTTTTCAGCTGTATGCTTTCCCCATTACATACTATGTTGATATGTGTGATTGACGTTTCAATATGCACATGTGATTGTTTCTTAATTCCGCAAATTGACGATCAATGGTAGAGGAGGTTATGTATTATGCATGCATTCCGCAAATAGTGTATAATCAGGATAATCTCTGTGAATAAGTGTTATATTATTCAAAATTTCTACACAGTTATCAACCCTAACTACTCCCAGAAAAATCCCAAAAGATCAAGAGGATGGCGGTAATCTAAGATCCGGGGGAAAAAGAGGAGGAAAAAATGCGTTGTAGGGACAGGCAAAAAACTGTGGAAGTTAAGTTTGGTTAGGACCAAATGACTATGACAGATATCTTCTAGAAAGAAGACCCAGAAGACGGTCAGATCGGGGGGAGACAAGCGTTGTGGTGCAGGTCTCAAGGTTGGGAGGCAAGACGAGTTAAATATTTACTTTTCCTTAGCAAGAATAACCAGATAAGTATCTAATCTGGAGTGATTATGTTTTGTCAATAAGCTGAATTCTTAAAAATATTATAGTCTAGAAGGACCAGTAACATGAGCTATTAAAGTATTTATAGATATACATGATGTTGAATAAAGAGTTATTAAGATGCATATAGTTGTAGCTTACACTGAAGTTTATTTAATTCTTAATATGAACCTAGTAAATTTTATTTCATATTTGCCAAAAATCTCTTAAGACTTTCAGAAGCTCGAAATGTTAATTATCCTAGGGTTATTTTATGTTCAATAAGATTCCCAGAATTTAAAGAACTAGTATATGTACAATCTAGCAAGAATCATAAGAACATTTCTACTCATTAGTAAATGATGAAGAAACATTCAGAACAATAATGAAATCTCTGACAATAAGATAAAATACTCATAGGAACCAATATTCTGTTCATTTGTAAAACTTGTGGAAGAAAGAAGGCAACCATGGCAATATGGAATTTCTGGCAGAAAGAAATAATATTACTTTCAAATATCATGAAAAGAAACATAATAACTATTATGGATGAAACAGGCAGAGGACTTAACTGAATAAATTATGTTTATGACTACAACTACAATCAGTCACTTGTTACACTGAATGAATAACGTTTCATAGATTTTCTTAAAAAGAAAGAGCTTCTCCGGAAACGACCATAGAAAATACCTGAGGACTCAAGATAAAGATCTTACGAAATTACAGTAGACATGACCATAGAAATGCATTACAAAAGAAAAGCCCTAGAAATATTCGGTAATAGCAAAATATGTAGAACCTCAAAATGAATCTATTCATTTACAAATTCAAACAACCGGGCTACACAAAGGTTTAAGCCTCCTTCTCAGGAAACACTATCAAGTTGTAATGAGAAAGGAAAAGAGATGATGGATGACCATCCATCTGTATACATTTGTACATTACCCAATACAGTCAAATATCCACAACAGACCCAAGACTCGAATCGGCCAAGGTGCCATCTAGGACCCTAGGACTATCCTATGTGCTTAACCAGAAGAAGACTCAAATAGAAAAGTTCGAACTGAGTGAAGATCTCCTTCAAGATCAAACCTTGGTAGTTTGACATAACCTTCAGACTGGAAAAGAAGCTCGAAGTCTTGTTACAAGGATTTTTCCCCAAGATTCAACCAAAAATTGGAGCAAGCCAAACCCAGAAACGATAATAATGAAAACAAAATAGTAGAAGGAGAAAATGGGTCGCAAATCTTCCCTTAAGCAAAAGAAAGGAGAAGAAAGCCTTAACTCTAGATTCATTAGAGATTATGTTTCATATCCGGAACATAACAAGGGAGAAACCGAAACGAGCGTTGGTCGAAAGGAATCCACCTGGGTCAATTCCCGCGCATCCTAAACAGAGAAAACAACATACAGTTAGAATCTCTTTAATTATAATGACCAACGAAAATGGTAAACGGAGTATTCATGAATCATAAGAAGCCTTAGCTTACCCAGGAAGCTGTCAGCACTTCCCAACGCGTCGAGGAACCCTCCGGGAAATCCTAGTATCGCCATGAGAGAGTCTGTACTCATACGAAGGTAGTAAGACTTAGATAAACCACTGAATTGGTTCTACAAGCATTCTAATTTTTCAGAGTCAAGAAAATAGGGTGGTAATCACATTGGAACCCTCGGCTATGTGAACCCTCGCTGACAAATGGAGTCGTAAACCCTCTTGGCAAAAGAAAAATGATAGCAGAACCCTCTATAGCAAGAAGGTTGACAATAAAGCCCACTTTGCTCCACATTGTTGGATGACTAAGGAAAAGGAGGGTTGTCGATGAGGCATGGTCATCCACACGGGAGGAAGCCAGCTATAGCCAAGTCGAAGACCCACGAAGGAATTGGCCCAACATTCCTAGGTAGGGATCAGGGTCATTTAATATCCACCATCTGTGCATCTATACCAACACTCTCACTGTACGCTAATTTTATCAATATTTTAACGATAAGCAAGGTGTAGAGGAGGATTAGTTAAATCATTAAAAATCCCTGTCTTAAGCAATTACAACCGTTAGAGTGACCATTAAATTCTTGTCTATCATGCGATGTAATAAGGAATGATTCAATGGTATTTTTTTTTTTATTCATATATATATGTGTAGGACATTATTTTATTATGGATGTGTGACATAGCACCACCTCCAACCTCCATTTCTTCCCAAACAATATGGACTACGAGCCACCAACTTCGAAGCCATGGAGTACTCTCCTCCTCGAACAACAGATTCCAACTCACCAACCAAGAGTGGACCCTACCTACTAGTCAACTACGAAGTGTCCACCACCTTTCAGAGTGAAGAATCACCATACCCCAATAGCTATAAGAGATTCTGAACCTGACCTATCTTGCACGTTGGGAACCATAACCAACTACTACTCTGATTGGGCACCAAACAGAAAGTCAAACTTTGTGAAAGCTGCCAAAGGTAAACACACCTGTGAGTTGCTGGACTCTCTGGAGGTGGAAAACGAATTTGAGGGTTGAATTGACACCAATTAACCTCCACATAAAGTCTTCGAGAAGTGTATTTCCCCATAACTAGTGGACACTCAAGCCAATTGTCTAAGAGAAGAACATAAGTCCAATTATGGGTGAGGGCCGCCACAAAATTGCGATGACTACCAACATTGAGAGAATATGAACCATGACATTACCCGATGGCCAATACTTAATACTACCCATCATGTGAAACACTGCAGGAATAATCAAGTCATATGCCCGAGAAGGGTTGGAATTTTAAGCCAAGTTCTCAGTCTTCACACCTTCCTACCCATTTTCACAATTTCAACAAAGAATGTTGATGGTTTTGAAATTTTTTTAATGGTATTTGACGGGAAAATCGCCCATGATGAGTAATTTGCCTGTCAAATTCCATCCCTGTGCCCGAGTAATTAGCCACCTCCAAATTTCTTGATGATGAGGGTCCCTATCTATATCATGCTTCATTATATTCCAAGTAGGGAAGTACCCGATTGTTACAAAGGCACAAGGTAAATCTTTGATCTCACACATAAAACCATTTAAAACCATAAAAGGACCCCACGAATGAATGACTAAAGCATGATTGAACGCCATCATAAACTAGGCAAGGTTGGGCAAGGAAGTACCAGCTTTCCCCTCTAACAAAATGCAAAGGTTGGGCAAGGAAGTACCATCTTTCCCCTCTAACAAAATGCCCAACATCATCATATTTAATGGATCCTACGTGGAAGATAAAATCACCTGTAACGGTCAAATCAATTTGATTACCTATAATAAACACCCACAATGAAAATTTATAAGATATAATAATATGGATAAGATAGATTAAAAAAATCGATATTTATACTTACACTAATTTATATTAATATGAATTCATTTTGATTACCTATTATAAACATCCACAATGAAAATTTATAAGATATAATAATATGGATAAGATCAATTAAAAAAATTGATATTTATACTTACACTAATTTATATTAATTTGAATTCATTTAAATTATAAAGGTAGTAAACACAAATAGGAATTTCAAAAGACTATAAAAATAATAAACAAAAATAGAAATTTTATACAACTTTTTTAATGTTTTAACATCTAAATTAATGGATTTATACTAATTTATTATCATAAATTTTTTATTATCATGTGATTTATATCTTATATATTAAATTAATAATTTTATAATTTTTATAGATTCATTTATCTAAAATATATTTTAAATTTAATATTTTATATATATAATTTTAATTGATTTTAATTATTAATATATTTATAATTTACATATTTAATTATTGGATATTTTCCATATAAATGATAGTTAAGTGGTCTTTTACAATATAATGAGAAAGAATATGTATTTTTAGACAGGTTCTAATATTAACAATAAAATATTTTATTTTATAATAATTTTATTTAATATTTATTTTAGTAAATTTAATGTATCAAGTTTTGTTGATCCATAATTAATTAAACAAAAGTCTTTTTATAGAATGAATGAGAGAAAACATTTATATATTATATAAAATTTAATAATTTTTTTTTTTTTTTTTTTTTTTTTAAATAAATATCAACCATATAACTTTCTTCTTTTTTTTACATTTTTTTATATTTCTATATATAAATGAATTATAATGTAATAAATAATGTTACATACTAATCCATACACACTTTATTTTGGTTTTATATATAAGACCAAATGTCATTATATAATTTTTTTTAACATATATATAACAAAATGTTAATGTAATAAATTAATGTAATAAATCATTTTTTACACACTAATCCATATATGGGAGACAAAATGTCATTACAATAAATATTATTTGTGGCTAATTTCCAAGCCTATGAATCGATACATTAATTTTAAAAGATTTTCGAAGTGGTTTGATATAATGTTATTGTACATAAAGTCTTAATATAGTTAAATTTCAGTAAAAAATTATAAACGATTTTGTTTTGTTTTTAAAGTATATTGTTTAAATAATTTATGGAGTATATATTTTGATTAAGATAGATTAAAAATTCTAAATTATAATTTTTAATAAAGTAAATATATCAGATAAGAGATTATTGTAAAAAATTAATATTTTAGTTTTATTATTATTATAGTTATAAATTAAACGATAAAGGATAAGAGAGTATTCATGACAATAATATTTAAATGTTGTGTTTTTTCTATTAATATTATGATAAATATAAACCAGAGTGAAGATAAGAAGAGAGTTCACAAAAAATGAAAGTATAGGATAAGAAAAAGGACAGGACATAATGTACTTGAATGTTGTTAATAACAATTTATTTTTTAAATTCATAAATAATGTTTAACTTTTCTTATTCTTTTAATAATTTTAAATATTATTATAATAAATATTTTTAATTAATTTAAAAATATTATTGTTATTTATATTAAATGAAAAGATTATTTTATATCCATCTTAATAGAGAAAAATCTAAATTTAAAAGAGAGCTCATGCCAATGATATAATTGATGTGTGAATGAGAATCTAGTTATCTATTTTACTCTAAATTATGTTAGGTCTCTTATTTAATTAAAAAAAATTAATTTTAAATAATGTTTGGTCTCTTATTCATCTAAATTAAGATCAAAAAGTTTAAACAAAGCTTTCAAAATTAAATTAAAATATTATGTTGTATTATATTAAATTAAAGAGACATTTTATATTTTAATAGAGAGAATCCAAATTTAAAAGAATCTTACTCATTTAAAGAAAAATCCAAATTTAAAAACATCTTACTTAATCCAGAAAGAATCTTCATTTAAAAAAATCAAATATATAGTTGGTTTTAGAAATAAACAAATATTATTATTATTTAATGGAAATGACAATAACTTCATAATTACAAATATAAAGAAAGATAAAATATATAGAAGTTTTGAAGCATTTGATTCCTTGTTTTATACTTAAAATGGATTTAAACTCATATAAAGATAAATAAAGTTATTAAATATAATTTATTATATCAATTATAAACATACAAGTTGTGTTTTATTGATCAGCAAAATAAGAATTATTAAATATTAATTTATTATAATTTATAAATAATACAATTTATGTTTTATGAATTAATGATAGATTGTGATTTTGAATTAATAAATGTATTATTAATGTGGAATTTTAATTAATGATTTTCTATGGTAAAAATTTAAATATAAGGAAAAATTATTTAAAATTAATTTAAATATAATGTAAAAATTCAAATTACTTTCTATAATATAAAAGTAGGAAAATTTTACATAATTTAGATTTTTTTTTGAGCAATATCATCTTGAATGTGTTAATAATTATATACAGAACTACTTTAAGATAATTTATGTGATTATAATATATATTATTTTTGTAAATATTATATTTCTAAAATTATATATTATATATAATATATATATATTATATATTATATTATATATTATTATTTAATTAATTTCTATATATTTAAAAAAATATTTTGATTATAAATTTAATAATAAAATTCAAGATATAATATAATAATCTTTAATTATAATTTTAATTTAAATTATATATATAGTTAGTTAATTTAGTTAATGATAATAAAAATAATTTAGACGTAGAAAAATATTAAAACATTAACGAATAATTTTTTTTTAACATTTTTTAAATTTACACCAAAATTCTTAATCTTCAAAAATAATTTCAAAAATCCGTTGCTTCTCAAACAATGTTTTCCCCTGACCAATTCCACACATATTCAAAATGGATAATGTTATAAGAGTGTATTTTACATGTGAAAATAAAAAGCGATGGACTCCTAACCATGTATATATAGTTACTTAATGATCCATTAATGCATTCATGTATTTATAGTTATTTATCGATCCATTAATGCATTTTTCATTATACTTTATGTCGTTCAATCCTTGTAAAGGGGAAGTTCATGAATATTCTATTACAGTTTTCTCGTAAGATGGATTTATATAAATGTGGGAGGTGTTTTTTTAAAGATGTTTAATTATTTTTATATTTTCTATGAAGTACTAATACTAATTTTGTGTTTTTTTTTAAAAGATGTTTTAATTATTTTTTATATTTTCTATGAACTACTAATACTAATTTTTTGTTGGTAAAAAAAGTTGCATTATATTATTATAATTTAAAAAACAAAATATATTAAGAGATTGTTTGAGTATATCATTGTTGTTATATTAGGCAAAATACCATGTTTGAGAGCTAACAAGAGTTATGTTCGGGATATGATTGAGCTTATGAAGAAGTCAAGACAACTCGTGTTATTGGTTATTTTCGAACCAAAAGTAGCACAAGAAGATAACTAGCATTTGCATCTAATGTTGCAAAGGAAACGCCGTAAGGCATAGTGTGTGGAAGAATATTGAAATGTGAATGGGCTTTTATGGGCTTTTTTGAAAGCAAGCGTCGATGTATTTGAGTTTTAATTTGAGGAAGCCATGTCGAAAAGAATATTTGGGGGTTAAAGTGGCTACGAAATGGAATGCAAGTAGTCATAAATGTCCATTGAACTTGTTTAGACACCTTCATATCTGGATTGAAATTGCGTAGTTGAAGGTGAAGGTAAAGGAATGAATTCATGCGAAACACGAACAAGCACTGAGTATCCATATCGATTTCGATAGGGTTATTTAAGAAATCATTAATCAAACAAGAAATTTAATTAATATGAAGACATATTGAAAACATGTATTATATTCATTGAA
>APFE031656542.1:4649-44256 GCA_000404065.3 Pinus taeda
TTGAGAATTATAGAGGGGTTATGCTGCCAAAATATTGAGAGAGAAGAGGTCACTTTGCAAGGCGTATTTAGCTGCTTGCCCAGTCAGAGGAGGTTCAACATCAGAACCCTTTGGTTGTAATCTTTCTTTGTTTTTACTGATTAATGAACGACTATCATTATGGTTCCACTCATGTGTCTTTCAATGGTATTTGAGTTGTATATTTTCTGACCGATTTATAATTGCATATACTGGATTTTACGCTTGTGTTTGTATCGTTCTTTGCGTGTGCAGGTGTCCGTTTACGTGGAGCGTGAGGATTGTGACCAGCCAAAGCAAAGGAGCGGGAGCGGCGTTTCTTCTACAACTACTAGCGTTGGATCCCAGGTATATCATCATGATCGATCTCTGATTTATGCAATTAGGAACCTGCGTGTAGCGTGGTGTGATTGTTGCTAGACCCGTGTTGGGCTAGTGGGATCGCCTCTGTCCGCAGAGGGGATTTACCAGTTCAACACCTTGTCTTCTGTTTCTCTACACTACCATCAACAACATGCTTTACGGGAACTGACAACAGACTTGTTCTCCTGTCTTGGAACCACATCCCAAACATTGTTCTGAACTATGGAGTCATACTCCTCCACCATATCATGAACCCAAATTGACCACTGCACTGCTTCCTCAAAGGAAGATGGCTCGGTCTAAACACATTCCCCAACAAGGGCCATGTATCCAGTGTACCTCTTAGGTGACCTCTTCTGTTTGTGTCAAGAATATGGTTCTCCCACATTCTCTCTCGCATGCGACAACAATCTGTCAACTTCTCACGTGTGCTTCCACCCATCTCTGGAAGACTCTAGATGAGTGGATGTCTTCACTCCTGGAACCTCTTCATGTGGCTGCTCCACATTAGTCTGAGGCTCCTCCTCCTTAGGAACCAATAGTTCCTCAACAGCCTGTAGTTTGAGCTCCCTCTCAAGGGAAACTCGCATGGCCTTCTGCTCATCAAACTTGAGATCTGTGCAAACCACTGTCCTCCGAATGGTAGGAAAATACACCCAATATTTGTGGGGTGTATTAGTGTACCGCACAAGTATCCCCAACTCTGTTGTCAGCTCTAGATTCTTCCAGGCATACTTGGTCACATGGCAATAAACCAATGAGCCAAGGATCCTGAAGTGACTCACATCTAGTCTCTTCCCAGAGAAAGTTTCCTCTGGTGTCTTCATCCCAAGTATGCGATGTGAGCTTCTATTCTACAAGTAAACCATTGTGTTGCATGCCTCAGCCCAAAAAAAATGAAGTGATAGGCCTTGGTCATGCAACATCGCCCGAGCTGCTCCCACAATCATTCTGTTCTTCCTTTTAGCCACCCCATTCTATTGTGGGTTATGGGGTGTCGTCAACTCCCGTTTAATTCCTTCCACAGCACAGAAATCCTTAAACTCTTGAGAGACATACTCTCCACCATTGTCGCTTCGCAAGGCCCTCATCTTCCTTTTTGATTCTTTCTCAACCAAGGCTTTGAACTCACAAAACCTTGAGAAGGTTTGATCCTTCTTCCACATGAAATAGATCCAACATCTACGAGAAAAATAATCAATGAAAATACCATAGTACCTTTGTTTAGCAGTGAAGGCTATCTAGAATAGTCCACACACATCTGTATGAACTTGCTACAATATTGCTTCAGCTCGACTCTCTCGATCCTGAAAGGAAGATCTTGCATACTCAAGTTTACCTTTGGGAAGTCTGGTAGAAATCTGTTGCATTATCTTCAAGGCCCCATGATGTAATTGGCCCAACCTTCTATGCCATAACTCACCAATATCTCGGATTTGCACTAATGTTTCTTTGGAACTCAATGTAGCACAATAATCTACCTCCAACTTGTAGAGATTCTTCACTTGAATCCCAATCCTCTCGGTCTGACCCGTGGCTATGTGTCTCAGGAATGCCTTTCCTTTAGTGAAGACAACATCGTAGCCTTTGTCCTCAAACATCACAACCGATACCAAGTTTTTTTCAGTCCTAGCACATACTTCACATTAGTCAGGGTGAGAGGAGCTCCATGCTCCCTATGAAAAATAACCGTACCTTCACCCGAAACATGGTACTTTGCATCATTGCCCATCTCTATGCGCATCTGGAGGTCCTTCTCCTCCAAGGTACTGAATAAAATTTTATCACTGACCATGTGGAATGAGGCTCCACTATCAATATACCAAACACAACCCATCATCGATGACACCATGCATGTGAAGAGGGTAAAGTCCATTTCGAACTGAGAGGCTAATGCCTCACCTTCCAATCCTTTCAAGGATCCCTTCTTGGACTTCTTCGATGGGCAATTAGTTGCATAATGTCCCATCTTGTGAATTCGGTTTTCACTTGCAACCCCAAACTTAAA
This sequence comes from Pinus taeda, assembly GCA_000404065.3. Lineage (NCBI taxonomy): Eukaryota > Viridiplantae > Streptophyta > Pinopsida > Pinales > Pinaceae > Pinus > Pinus taeda. The sequence continues at coordinate 7,039 of APFE031656542.1, forward strand.
CTTCGAATTATTCTCAGTAAACTATTCACAGCTATGATAACCTTTTCTCTGATACCATGTAGAACTTTTTCTACAAAACCTCGCTTTGATACCATGTAGAAATTCTTCTCTCTACACATCTTGTAGAGAAACTATAGATTAAACTAATTATACAATGTACTAAAGAAAAATACTCAATCTACTTCTACTATCAAACTTGCAGAAGATTAATTGATTCAAGCAAGATCAAACAGAACACATATAACATACAAGATGATTCAATCACACATGAAACACAAAAGAATACTCTGGGGAAAGCCTCAGCTAAAAACCCTGCTATCTGTATTATCATACAAGTGGAAATATCTCAGGATTACACAAATCTTTAGCTATCACAACTATCCAAATCTGAGTACAATCCCTCACTGTTGCTCATAGGCAGAATAGACAACTCATGTTCCTTCCTTGAGTCCTCCAAGCCTGCTATTTCCTTGCGTAGTTTCTCATGGGTCCTCCAGCTGCAACTTGTATGATTCTCACCTCACACACTACTCTTATCTCTGTAGTAACTACACAATCCTGAAGGAATGAATTCCTTCCGCATGGATGAGTTTCCTTTATAGGAAAATTCCTCCAACTGGTAGTGTAATGTCCCTGTCTTTAATATCAACCGGGTCTTTGTATGAATTGACATGAATGAGTTATTTAAGAGAGAATATTCAGTTATCTGGAGAACACTAGTTGCATGCATGCATCCATTAACCAACTAAACTCACAATTAGTTCCTCCAACTGTTTGGAACTAATTTAACTAGACTTAACTTAGTTAACTAAGCTAACTAATTAAAACTCAAATACAACTCATCCTTATCTCCTTAATTAAGGGATAACTTCCTCAATCAAAGGGATAACTATTTGCATTTTTTCTTCTCAAAGACTTCATTTTTGAATTTCTCCAACTTATTATTCAAGTGAATTAATTAATTATTTTTCAAACAGCTAGTGAGACTAAATTTGAATTTTAATTCTCAATTTTGATTCAAGGACAAATCAAAATTGGAATATATCTCGAAATGCTATTTATAGCAATGTTGTTTTTAGCATTTCTATTTTTTTGCTATTTTCAATAGAGTTGGAATATATCCTGAAATTCTATTTAGAGCAATGTTGTTTTTAGCATTTCTTGTTGCTATCTTCAGTGATGATTTTAAAAGGACACCTGAAATGAGACAATATGTTCTCCTCCATGAATTTTATCACCACTGAATCAGTAACATTCCTGGATGGGATAGCCTCTACCCACTTGGTGAAATATTTAGTGGCTGTTAAAATCCACTTTTATTGCCTGCTAGAAGGTGGGTTTATTTCTCTAATCAATTCCAATACCTGCTGTTTAAAATGCTCCTCTACATGCACATGAATTAGAGGGAGAGGAGAAAACTTATGTCTTTTAGCAAACAATTGACATTTTTGGCATGACTTGACTTGAGAATAAACATCTCCAAATAACGTGGACCAGTAGAATCCTTCTTTAAGGATTTTATGCGATGTTGTCTTCCAACTGTATTGTCCACCACAGACTCCCTCGTGGAAATCCTCAATCACTTCATGGGTATCTCACTCAACCACACACAGTAGAAATACCCCCATCAGGTCCTTCCAATAGATAATTCCATTAGATATAATGTGTTTATGTGCCTACAATCTCAGACTCCGATATTTAGATCTATCTAGTCCCAACGAGCATCTTAGGAATAAGAGATAATGAACTATGTTCTTATACCTGGGAGATCCCTCATATTTGGAATAGATCTTGTTCTTAGCCATTTTTATTATGCTTTGTTCATCCTCTAGTTTTCCCTCCTCTGTGATCAAGCTTATGCCTAGAGCTTGGCAACTAGATTCAGATAAGATCTTGGCCAACCCCTAGCCTTTGATGAGCTTGGTAGGCTTTATTTCTAGCTCATATTCATGTATTTTAGCTATCCATCTGCTCCTCTTTCCTTTGCTATCTCCCTACACCAGAATGTCCTTGACTGTAGTCGTTGGAATGAATGTTGTGATTCCTGATTGCAGCACATACATTCGGAATGATTTCAGCGCCTTGAACAGTGCATAGGCTCGTTTCTCTAGTATATTATACTTTAGCTCAACATCCCTTAGGACCTGATTGAAAATGGAAATGGGATGCTCGTAACTGTCTTTATTTTTCTGTAACAATACAACAACAATGTTATGTGGAGAGACGAAAGGAAAGATGTAGAAATGCATTGAATAATCGGGGTTTACCAACATTGGAGCCTCAACCAAATCTTCTTTGATCCTAGTGAAAGCCCTTTGAGCTATTATATGGCAAGGATGTTGTCTTCCCTATCCAATTAACAATGTGTTGAAGCCTCAAAATTTGCTGCAACAACATTGGGGGATGACCACCTGGTCCAGACCTTAAAGAAACTCCTTTTCCATTTGGAATGGTGGTTTCGACTAGTTCAATTAGGTCTAGTTACCTTCTCTCAATCTCCAAAATGGCTTACAATGTGACTTTCATCCACCAATGGAGAAGACACATCAGATCAAACCTCTTGCACAATCGTGAAGGAATGAACTCCTTTTGCATGGATGAGTTTCCTTTATAGGAAAATTCCTCAACCTAATAATACAATGTCCCTGTCTTTAATCTCAACCAAGTCTCTGTATGAACTGACATGCATGAGTTATTTATTGGAGAATATTAAGTTATCTGGAGAACACTAGTTGCATGCTTTCATGCAAGAACTGACTAAACTCACAATTAGTTCCTCCAACTGTTTGGAACTAATTTAACTGGACTTAACTCAGTTAACTGAGCTAACTAATTACAACTCAAATACAATTCATCCTTATCTCCTTAATTAAGGGATAACTTCCTCAATCAAAGGGATAACTGTTGCATGTCTTCACAAAGACTTCACGTTTAAATTTCTCCAACTAATTAACTCAAGATGAATTAATTAATTATTTTTCAAACAACTAGTGGGAATAAATTCGAATTTTAATTCTCACTTTTGATTCAAGGACAAATCAAAATTGGAATATATCCCGAAATTATATTTATAGCAAAGCTATCTTTAGCATTTCTATTTTTTTTCTATTTTCAACAGAGTTGGAGTATATCTTGAAATGCTAGTTATAGCAATGCTATTTTTGTCATTTCTATTTTTAGCATTTCTTATTGCTATTTTAAATACTCCATCTCAACAAGAAATGGATTATTTATCACCCCGATCCTGTCTCTATGGAACTTGAATTTACACTTTGACAATGCCTTAGTCAAAATGTTAGCATCTTGCTCCTCGGTCGAAACATACCACAACAACATGATCCTCCTCACCACACAGTCTCTGAGATGATGATACTGAATGTCTATGTGCTTGGACCTGTCATGAAATATTGGATTCTCTGAGATTTTTGTACAACTCTGATTATCACAATAGATCATAGTTAGATCCATCCTCTGATAAAACAAACCAACTATAATTTTCCGCATCCAAATGGCCTCACATGCTGCCTAACTTGCAGCCATGTATTCAACCTCTGCTGAGCTAAGTGAAATTAACCTTTGTTTCCTACTGTAGCAAGAAACTTTAATTGAACCAAGGTTGAAAATTCCTCTTGATGTGCTCTTTCGATCTGATGGACTCCCTGCCCAATTTGCATCTGTGAATCCCTGTAGCTTCACTCCCTCTGACTGTTTGTACCATAATCCAAACTGAGATGTGCCTCTGAGGTATCTCAAAACATGCTTCGTTTCCTTCCAAAACAGCTTGGTAGGTTGAACCATAGCTTGACTCAGTTGGTTCACTGCAAAGCACAAATCTGGTCATGTATTCACTAAGTACATCAGTGAACCCACAAGCTTCCAATACACAGTAGCCTCTACTACCTCACCTGAAGTAGCACCCTCCTTCCTCCATTTACCTGCTAGAGGACTCTGCATGGGTTTTCACTTCTCCATGTGGAATCTCCTAAGTATTTCATTGGCATACTTGCCTTGAGACGCAAACACTTCCCCATCCTTCTTCCACACTTCCATGCCTAGAAAGTAGTGCATGAGATCCATGTCTTTCATTTTGAACTCTCTTGCAAGGTCCTCCTTGCAAGATATGATCAACTGATCATCACCTATCAATATCAGATCATCAACATAAAGAACAATGATCAATTACTTACCTTCCACCATGATGTGGTACAAGTTCGCATCCGCTTCACTCTTTGTGAAGCCCAACCTAGTGAAGTAGTTGTCGATCCTGGTGTACCAAGCACAGACTGCTTGCTTCAGCCCATACAAAGCTCTCTTGAGTCGGCACACATGCGACTCACGATCGAAGGTCTCAAATCCTTCCGGCTGCTTTATGTACACCACTTCCTCAATCTTTCCATTGAGGAATGCAGTCTTCACATCCATCTGATGGAACTTCCAACCCATTTGTGATGATAGTGCCAACATTGATCTGATAGATGAGTACCTTGCTACAGGAGAAAAAGTCTCATTATAGTCGATCCCCTCAACTTGTGAGAAACCATGGGAAACAAACCTTGCCTTATGTTTCTCCACACTACCATAAACAACATGCTTTACTTTGTAAAGCCAACGAGAACTCACAATTGACTTGTTCTCTGGTCTTGGAATGACATCCCAAACACTATTCTAAACTATGGAGTCATACTCCTCCACCATAGCATCAACCCAAATCAACTATTGCACTGCTTCCTCAAAGGAAGACGGCTCGGTCTCAACACATTCCCCAACAAGGGCCATGTATCCAGTGTACCTCTCAGGTGACCTCCTCTGTCTGCATTGAGAAGATGGTTCTCCCACATTCTCTCTCGCATGCGACAACAATCCGTCAGCTTCTCTCGTGCACTTCCAACCATCTTTGGAAGACTCTACATGAGTGGATGTCTCCACTCCTGGAACCTCTTCATGCGGCTGCTCTACATCAGTCTGAGGCTCCTCCTCCTTAGGAACCAACAGTTCCTCCACAGCTTGCAGTTTGAGATCCCTCTAAAGGGAAACTCGTATGGCCTTCTGCTCATCAAACTTGAGATCTCTTTGAACCACTGTCCTCCAACTGGTAGGCAAGTTCACCTGATATTTGTGGGGTGTATCAGTGTACCCCACAAGTATCCCCGACTCTACTGTTGACTCTAGATTCTTCCAGGCATCCTTGGTCACATGGAGATAAACCAATGAGCCAAAGATCTTGAAGTGACTCACATTTGGTCTCTTCCCAGAGAAAGTTTCCTCTGGTGTCTTCATCCCAAGTATGTGATGCGAGCTTCTATTTCGCAAGTAAACTGTTGTGTTGCATGCCTTAGTCCACAAATGAAGTGGTAGGCCTTGGTCATGCAACATTTCCGAGCTACTCCCACAATCATTTTGTTCTTCCTTTCATCCACCCCATTTTGTTGTGGGTTATGGGGTGTCGTCAACTCCCCTTTAATTCCTTTTTTAGCACAAAATTCCTTAAACTCTTGAGCGACATACTCTCCACCATTGTCGCTTCGCAAGGTCCTCATATTCTTTCTTGATTCTTTCTCAACCAAGGCTTTGAACTCACAAAACCTTGAGAAGGTTTGATCGTTATTCTGCATGAAATAGATCCAACATCTGCGAGAAAAATCATCAATGAAAATACCATAGTACATTTGTTTAGCGGTGAAGGCTATCGAGAATGGTCCACAGACATATGTGTGAACTTGCTCCAATATTGCTTCAACTCGACTGTCTCGATCTTGAAAGCTAGATTTTGCATACTTACCCAAGGTAAAACCTTTGCATGTGTTCACTTGCTCAAGTTTACCTCTGGGAAGTCTGGTAGAAATCTGCTACATTATCTTCAAGGCCTCATGAAGTAAGTGGCCCAACCTTCTATGCCATAACTCGCCAATATCTCAGCTTTGCACTAATTTTTCTTTGGAACTCAATGCAACACAGTGATCTACCTCCAACTTGTAGAGGTTCTTCACTCAAATCCAAATCCTCTTGGTCTGACCCATGGCTATGTGTCTCAGAAACACCTTTCCTTTAGTAAGACAACATCGTAGCCTTTGTCCTCAAACATCGCGACTGATACCAAGTTCTTTTTCGGTCCTGGTGCATACTTCACATCAGTTAGGGTGAGAGGAGCTCCATGCTCCCTATGAAACACAACTGTACCTTCACTTGAAACACGGTACTTTGCATCATTGCCCATGTCTATGCGCATCTGGAGGTCCTTCTCCTCCAAGGTACTGAATAAAATTTTATCACCAGCCATGTGGAATGAGGCTTCACTGTAAATATACCAAAGACAACCCATCATCGATGACACCATGCATGCGAACAGGGTAAAGAACATTTCGAACTAAGAGGTTAATGCCTCACCTTATGATCCTTTCGAGGATCCCTTCTTGGACTTCTTCAATGGGAAATTAGTTGCATAATGTCCCATCTTGTGAATTCAGTTTGCACCTGCAACCCCGTACTTAAAACTTCTTATTATTCTCAGTAAATTGTTCATCGCTATGATAACCTTTCCTCCGATACCATGTAGAACATTTTCTACAAAACCTCGCTCTGATACCATGTAGAAATTCTGCTCTCTGCACATCCTGTAGAGAAACTATAGATTAAACTAATTATGCAATGTACTAAAGCAAAATACTCAATATTCTTCTACTATCAAACTTGTGGAAGCTTAATTGATTCGAGCAAGATCAAACAGAACACATATAACATACAAGAAGATTCAATCACACATGAAAGACAAAATAATACTCTGGGGAAAGCCTCAACTAAAAAACCCACTATCTGTATTATCATACAAGTGGAAATATCTTAGGATTACACAAAGATTTAGCTATCACAGCTATCCAGCTCTGAGTACAATCCCTCACTGCTGCTCATAGATAGAATAGACAACTCATGTGCCTTCCTTCAGTCCTCCAAGCCTCCTATTTCCTTGCGTAGTTTCTCATGGGTCCTCTAGCTACAACTTGTGTGATTCTCACCTCACACACTGCTCTGACCTATGTAGTAACTACACAATCCTGAAGGAATGAATTCCTTTCGCATGGATGAGTTTCCTTTATAGGAAAATTCCTCCCACTGATAGTACAATGTCCCTATCTTTAATATCAATCGAGTCTTTGTCTGAATTGATATGCATGTGTTATTTAAGAGAGAATATTCAGTTATCTAGAGAACACTAGTTGCATGCATGCATGCATTAACCGACTAAATTCACAATTAGTTCCTCCAATTGTTTGGAACTAATTTAACTAGACTTAACTCAGTTAACTGAACTAACTAATTAAAACTCAAATACAACTCATCCTTATCTCCTTAATTAAGGGATAACTTCCTCAATCAAAGGGATAAATGTTGCATGCCTTCACAAAGACTTCACGTTTGAATTTCTCCAACTAATTAACTCAAGATGAATTAATTAATTATTTTTCAAACAACTAGTGAGACTAAATTTGAATTTTAATTCTCAGTTTTGATTCAAGGACAAATCAAAATTGGAATATATCCCGAAATGCTATTTATAGCAATGCTCCTCTACATGCACATGAATCAGAGGGAGAGGAGAAAACTTATGTCTTTTAGCAAACAATTGACATTTTTGGCATGACTTGACTTGAGAATAAACATCTCCAAACAAGGTGGGCTAGTAGAATCCTTATTTAAGGATTTTATGTGATGTTGTCTTCCAATTGTATTTTCCACCACAGACTCCTTCATGGAAATCCTCTATCACTTCATGGGTTTCTCCCTCAACCACACATAATAACAATACCCCGATCGGGTCCTTCCAGTAGAGAATTCCATTAGATATAATGTATTTATGTGCCTGCAATCTCAAGCTCCGATATTTAGATCTATCTAGTCCCAATGGGCATCTTAGGAATAAGAGATAATGAACAATTTTCTTATACCTGGGAGATCCCTCATATTTTGAATAGATCTTCTTCTCAGCCATTTTTATTATGCTTTGTTCATCCTCTAGTTTTCCTTCCTCTATGATCAAGCTTATGCCTAGAGCTTGGAAATTGGATTCAGATAAGATCTTGGCCAACCCCTGGCCTTCGATGAGCTTGGTAGGCTTTATTTCTAGCTCATATTCATGTATTTTAGCTATCCATCTACCCTTCTTTCCTTTGCTATCTCCTTGCACCAGAATGTCCTTGACTGTAGTCGTTGGGATGAACGTTGCGATTCCTTATTGTAGCACATACATTCAGAATGATTTCAGCACCTTGACCAGTGCATAGGCTCGTTTCTCTAGTATATTATACTTTAGCTCAACATCCCTTAGGACCTGATTGAAAACGGAAATGGGATGCTCGTAACTTTATTTATTTTTCTGTAACAGTACAACAACAATGTTATGTGGAGATATGAAAGAAAAGATGTAGAAAGGCATTGAATAATCGAGTTGAACAACACTGGAGCCTCAACCAAAGCTTCTTTGATCCTAGTGCAATAATAATGGGGAAAATAGATCCACTTAATTTCATTCTCCTTCTTGAGGATGTATGTGATACCTTTAACTATCTCATGATAGTTGAGTATGCATCACCTTAACAAATTTATCCTCCCAAAAAGGGCTTGGACTTATTTCTTGTTTCTAGGAAAAGGAATAAGGCTGATGGCTTTGAATCATTCTGGATCAATCCTTACTCCTTTCTGGGCCACTATGTGTCCAAGTAGCTTTCCCTCACTCAGGGCGAATTGAGATTTCTTCAGATTTGAAGAGAGCTCATACCTTTTGCACTTCTCGAAAGTGAGCTTTAAATGGTGGATATGCTCTTAATCAGTCCTATAGAAGATTGTGATGTCATCTAAGTAGACTACCACAAATTTATCTTTCTTTCCCACAAAATTTATGTCTATATCTCTCTTAAAAGTGGCCCTTGCATTAATCAACCAAAATGACATGTAGGCATACATGAAGGTTCCCCACGGGGTGGTGAAAGCAATTTTTTTGGTCCTCAGGGTGGACTGCCACTTGGTTATATCAGGAGAATTCATTCATTATGGACATTCTGATGACACTCACTACCTTCTGCAATATATTATCCATCTTGGGAAGAGGGTAGTTATCTTTTAGAGACACCCTATTTAAATTCCATAAGTCCACACACAACCTTCTCTCTCCATTCTTCTTTCGAACAGTGACTAACTAGATTAGTTACCCACATATAGTATCTTAAACGAACCATGATCTTGGCCTACATCAAATTCCTTACTTCTTTTTCAATGGATGGGAGCAAGAGTGGGTTTATTTGTTTGAGTTTCTGTTTGCATGGCTTCATCCCACACTTCAAAGGAATCTTATGCTGAATAATATTTGTATCAAATGATTTCGAATCATCATAAGACCAAGAAAATATATCTTTGTAAGTTTTGAATAGATCTAAATAACTTTGTCTGTATTGCAAGGGGATTCCTTTGAACAACCTGATTGTCTAGGGTTTGTCATTTGATCCGATGTTTCAGTCTTCTACCTGCTCATCCTTCTCTGGGGAAATTTGTTTGGATGCTATGTCGTCTTTATTGTAAAGTCTTTCAAGTGGAACAAGTCCATTCCATTTTCGTTTTGTTTTATGCACTTAATGGTCAATAACTTCATAATCATATTGTTTTTATCGACTAAACAAGTACTTTTCTTGCAGATGGAATGCATTTTTTCATAGAGTGGATTATCATCATTTTTCATGCATTAGCATCATCTCCCTCTATTAGTGCCTAGATTGAACCTTAGGCCGAAGGATGGAAATGCCAGGGTAACCACAAACCATGCTTAGCCAAGTAGCTAGCCTTACTAGGCCAGGAGAGGGCTCTCTCCATAAGGATCTCATCCAAATGATTTGATTTTGAAGGGTTTTGTTGGATCATGAGGAGCCAAACAGTTAGGGCAAGGAAATTAGGTCAAAACTACAGGGTGTTCGATGGGGCAAGGTAGGCACAATGATCAAAACCTTAGGGTTTGATGGATGAGGTGAAAATACAAGTGATGAGCTAGGAAGAGCATGTAAACCTCATGTATTCTTCCTAAACTAAAGAAAACGTAGACTGTGAAATGTCTACCTAAAACAGAGCATAAAAGTTATGGAGCCTTTCGGACTTGTATACATTCACATAAAGGCAATGAAATGATGAAATTTGAATCAAAAATACATTCTAACACATGAATACAAAATACAAACTGAACTAAGAATCATAACACATGGATCCCAAAGAAAGAGCTGCAATTTTTCATTAATCTCTTGTTGTAACTGATACAAAATGATACCTAATCAAAACATAAACATCCCACTCAGTCCAACCCTTTACAATGAGAATGAAAAAGAAGATATAGACCTCAATTCAACATCCTCCCATCTTTAGGGGTCGAATCCCTAATATGAGGAACTAATCCATCAAAAACGGAACAAGAAACTGGAATCGAGGCAACCCTAACAACTTGCCTCTAGAAGGGAGGGAATTGATTCATTTGACTTCAAGAGAACTTTTGATCTAATGAATCTTCCCTTTAGTAACTAATATTCATCTTACTTACATGCCTAGTCACCATTTAGAAATCCAATGGAGGTCTTTGTTTGGCCATTGGATGCCCCTAGGAAAAGCACAGGGCCAGTGGCACTGTGCATAGAGCCAAATTAGCAAAAAATTGTCCTATGCGCAACGCGAAAAGGCTATGCGCATCACTTTTTGTAGGCCACTTTTGGAGACCTTCCCGGTGTCCAAAGTAGGCTTGGGATAGCTCGTTGGAAATCTTGGCGTGCCTACTTTCCAAATCAGCCTTTATTTTCCTATTTGGAGTTGATTTGACCCCACACAAATGGATTCTCCCAAGGTCACTCCAGAAATGCAACAACTCTCCTGTGACACCTGTAGTTTTGACATTTCTCCAAAACTATGACACCTTTATAAAACATGAAGGAGGTATTTTTTCCTTTTTCTATTATGGACAAACGCCTCTCTCACTTTTGTTAAATTCATCTTTTCTTGGTCAGAAACACAATTTGAAGAAAAACCGACCCTTATGTTGGTGAATGACTTGTCCCTTGGAATGACTTCTTGAAAAATGATGGAGAACTGATGTTGATGATATTAAATGGACTCATACCTTCTAATATCCCTTATGCCTCCTCTACTCAGATATCTTTTATTCCATAGCAAACCCTAGCCCAATGGGAGAGGAAATTAGGGTTTAGTGAAGGGAAAACATGGGATTTGTAGAAATGAATGGAAATGAAGGGGATGGGGGATTCTGAATTCTTAGGAAAAAAAATTTGGAGGTAGGGAGTGATGTTAGGAAACAGAGGAAAGGGGAATTTCAAGGATTGAGTGAGGGGAAGGGGTTCAAAAGGGAAGAACACGGGCATAGTCTAGAAAAGTGTCAAAAGTGTAGCAATAGGCTAGGATTTGTAGAAAATTGATGATTTTGAGGGATACAAGTGATGGAAAGTGTTTAGGAAGGTATATTAAGGATAGGAGAAGGTGTAAGAGCATCAGGATACAAATTTTGTTGATGATTTAACCAGGAAGGTCATGAAACCAAGAAAAATGCCCTCAAAACCCTAAGAGAGGGAAATGAGAGGAATGGGCATGGGAAAAGGTCAAGGAAGGTAGATGGAGTGTAAGTGAGTGAGATGTCTTGATAAGAGTGCAAATGAGCATTCCGTTGGTGGTTGATGGCCTTTATACTTTGTTTAGAGTTTCAAAATTAGTCTTGGGACCCACTTTTTCTTTCTCAAACTTGACTTGTCTTTTATAATTTACCTTTGGACTTGATCTTCTGATTTGATCTTCTTGGTGGATTTGGAAACATAATGAATTTGAAACTCTTCCTTTTGGATGATGTAACTTTGAACTTACAACACTTGGAACCATGAGAATTATTACATATTAAAACCATAAAATTACATTTTTGCTTGAATATTCAAATTACAAACTATTTTGCTAATGAAATCTTGTTTATTCCTACTCCCTCACTTGCTGGTGTTTTATGTAGGAGATGGTGTTTTAGTGGACCTTGGAAACCCTAAGACCTAATGGAGACTTTGAATGGTTGTAACCATGATGAAAAAAACTTTCATGATTGATACAAATGGCATGATAAAAATAACTTTATGAATGATGTACATTCAACAAGATATGAAACTATGCCAACAAGTAATCACATTTAGGGAAGAGTGATGTTTTTGAACTAGGAATACCATCAGTGACTAAGTTTTTGCATGACCTAGTGGAATGATAAAAAAATTCTGAGTGGGACCCTTAACATGATATGAAAAGAGGATTTTTGATCACTAATGGAAGTATGCAAACACTGACTCTAACATTGGCTCCATTGGGGATGGTAGCTCCTTGGAGGTGCCAAGAACACCATAGAACAAGTGGCCTTATTCATTGGGCATGGAGTAAAAAAAAAAAACTCAATCTGAAATACGTGATTAAATACTGATGACTCAAAGACACAAAATGACTTTTATTCAACTGAAAACTGACTCAATACTACAACACAACTGACGAACTAAAAAATATGCTCAAAATGGAGCTTATTCAATAAAAACTACTCTAACTATTGCATTCATCACTTGATCAATTGAAATGAAACAACCAATGCAACCAAGTAAGAATTCTAGCTATTGTTTGAATTCTTTGCAAGTGCTTGTTTATGAGCAAGAAGAGAGAACTACTAAAAGGCAACTCCCATGAAAATTTGTCAACAAATTGAATCTTGATGAAATTGCAAATCATGATCCCACATTCTGACCTCAAGAATGCTGAGAAAGTATCTTCATAGGAATACATATTGATTTCTAGCCCATCCAATACGTTACTACTCTGCTCTAGGTAGTCTTCATACTTTCGTTTTAAAACTTTCCTAACAACTATATTTTCTTTCTTTGATGACTGCAGAAAATTGACAAAAGGATCCTAAAACTCACGAATGACTAATTTTTCTTGATGATCAACAACAAAACAAAAATCTTCTTCATTACTCTCGTAATATGACTGCAAATCTTGGTATGAGCTTTGTAATGAAACTCCTGTTGAACAAGATAATGAAGTCAGCTGTCGGATCAAGTTTATATCAACATTGTTTTCAAGCTCATAGTTAGCTAATGGAGAACGACTTTTACTATAGATATCATCCAACACATCAGCTATTGGGTCATGAAAAACTTGCAAAGATTGATGCAACCTATTTTCCATGAGTTTTAATGAGACTACATGACATTCTACAGGCTTCTCATCCTTTGGTTTAGAGATATTATGAAAATTTTTCTTTAAAAATTGAAATGTTTCAAAACATAGTGGTATAGAGTCATCTTGCATCATTTGATCATATGTTTCTTGCAAATCATCAATATAAGTAATGTCATCAATCATACACATTATATTATCATATTGTTTCTCCTCGGATTGATCTATAGATCCATTTACAAATCTATGGTAGCTAGGATTAGCAAGAAATTTTTTAGGGTTAGCAATCTTTTTTTTTTTTTTCTGGGACAGGCAGGTCATGGTGATCTTGAATATAAAATTCATCTCTCGAGGTGATTCTTTGCATCATTTCTTCCATTTTACTTACCAAAATTTCAAGCTTTACCTCTGAAGATGTTAGGTGCTCTATAATGTTCTCCCTCTCTTCTTCCTTCAACTTTTCCCTTCTGGTCAACAAATTAGCCTCCACATCTACTACATTGTTATGCATCTCTTCAAGTGTTGCAAGGTTTCTTTCCCTCAACTAAAACCCCAACTCCGGATCAAAGGCATTTGGGTAGTGCAAGAGAGTAGATCCAGGAGGAGGCCTTATATTAGCAAGCACTGAAAAATAGACTTCATTAGACCTAGCATAAAAATTTTGTACTGTCTCCCCTGGCAGTCTTTTCAGCTGGTTATACTCTTCTACAATCAAGAAAGGGTTTTGTTTGACCACCCACTTTTCAAGGAAAACTTTTAAGAACTGTTGGAAACCTGAGATGCTCGCATCAGGAAAGTTTTTGAACCAACTCTTGACTTTTCCTTGCAAAGAAAGAGTGAATAGCCTGATACTGACATCCTCTTCATCGACTTCAAAAAGGTCTAGGAAAGTATCAAAATTCTTCTTATGTCTCTCAGCAGTGAAATTTTCATATTCACCATCAAACCTCAGTAGGTATAGGTAATGATTTTCAAGGAAAGCATGGAGTATAGGTGCTAAGATGAGTGGTTTGTATCGATCTGGAATTTTAAAAGGTGTAGGAGTATATATTGTAGAATCAATCTTGGTCTCTTTAGGCTCATCAGTTTGAATATGGTCATCATAAGATTCAGAATAAGGGTCTTGATCAAGATCAAGGGCATAAGAAGAATTTGTTTTCACAATCTTTAAAAGGAAGGAATCACATGCAGGTCTAGGATATTTTCTCAAATACAATATACTTTGTAAAACATTTTTGACATTATCGGGAAAAGAGAAAAAATAATTGATGAGAAAGAACATAATGTCTTGGATGAAATTCCAACTTGAATAGCTGATATTTCCATAGTGTCCTTTCATGTTTTTGTTGGTCAGGTTCATCCTCCAGTGCAGTCTTTGGATATGATCTCGAAATTGATTTGGAGTCACCAGGTGAATGCTTTCAACCTTCCTGTGTCTGATCGTTGTCCACAATCAACAATTAGATCTAGGTCCGAACTTTGATGATATTTCCCAAGGAATATGAAACCTTTTTCTCATTCCCCAGTATGGTCACCACTATGTTAGCACCTGAATGGAACCTCAGGCTGAAGGAAGGCAATGCCAGTGTAACCACAAACCATGCTTAGCCAAGTAGCTATCCCTACTAGGCCAGGAGAGGGCTCTCTTCGTAAGGATCTTAGCCAAATTGACCGAATCTAGAAACTGATATTAGGCTAGGTATATTAGCACAAGGTTTGATTTGATTTTGAAGCGTTTTTCTAGATCAAGAGGAGCCAAACAATTAAGGCAAGGAAATTAGGTCAAAACTGCAGGATGTTTGATGGGGCAAGGTAAGCACAACGATCAGAACCTTAGGGTTTGATGGATGAGATGAAAATACAGGTGAGGAGTGAGGAAGAGAATGTAAACCTCATGGATTCTTTCTAAACTGAAGAAAACACAGAATGTGAAATGTCTACCCAAAATAGAGTATAAAAGTTATGGATTCTGCCTTTCAAACTTGTATACATTCACATAAAGGAAATTAAATGATGAAATGGAGTCAAAAATACATTCTAACACATGAATACAAAATAAAAACTAAACTAAGCATCATACCACATGGATCCCAAAGAAATAGCTGCAATTTTTCATTAATCTCCTGCTATAACTGATACAAAATGATACCTAATCAAAACATAAACATCCCACTGAGACCAACCCTTTACAACGAGAATGAAAATGAAGATATAGACCTCAATTCAACATCCTCCCATATTTAGGGGTCGAATCCCTAAGATGAGGAACTAATCCATCAAAAATTGAACAAGAAACTGGAATCTAGGTAACCCTAACAACTTGCCTCTAAAAGGGAGGGAACTAATTCGTTTAACTTCAAGAGAACTTTTGATCCAATGAATCTCCCCTCTAGTAACTAATATTCATATTATTTTACATGCATAGTCACCATTTACATCCGTGAAAACATCATCCATGAGAGAAAACAAAAAAATTACAGTCATGGCACAGTAAAATGCAAATTTAGCAAAAAATTGTCCTATGCATAACGCTAGAAGGCTATGCGCAACACTTTTTGCAGGGCCATTTTGGAGGCCTTCTCGGTGTCCAAATTGAGTGCATGATAGCTCATTGGACAGATTTTCCCTTTTAATTTCCAAATATACCTTCATTTTCCCATTTTGAGTTGATTTGTCCGATAAAAAACTGATTCTCACAATATTTCTTCTATGCTCAGCGCCATGGTCAAAAAGAGGGCAAAAAGGTCATTTTTTGGGTGTTTTTTGACCTTTTTATCAACTAGTTTTGCTCCAAAAACTTAGAAAATGCACAAGGAACATGCTTACATCATTAGAAATCCAATGGTGTTCTTCGTTTGGCCATTGTATGCCCCTAAGAGATAGAGCCAAATTAGTAGAAAATTGTCCTATGCACAACACTTTTTGTAGGCCACTTTTGGAGGCCTTCCTGGTGTCCCAATTAGGCTTGGGATAGCTTGCTGGAAATATTTTCTAGTTTAATTTCCAAATCAGCCTTTAGTTTCCCATTTGGAGTTGATTTGTCTCCTCAAAGTCGGATTCTCCCAAGGTCACTCCAGAAGTGCAACAACTTTCCTGTGACACCTGTCGTTTTGACATTTCTCCCAAACCATGACACTTGTGTAAAACATGAAGGAGGTTTTTCTTCCATTTTCTATTATGTACAAAAACCTCTCTCACTTTTGTCAAATTCATCTTTTCTTGGTCAGAAACATAGTTTGAAGAAAAATCGGCCCTTATGTGTGGTGAATGACTTGTCCCTTGGAAGGACTTCTTGAAAAATGATGGAGACCTGATGTTGATCATATGAAATGGCTTCATACCTACTGATATTCCTTATTTTTCCTCTACTTATATATCTCTGATTCCATAGCAAACGCTAGCTCAGTGGGAGAGGAAATTAGGGTTTAGTGAAGGGAAAACATGGGATTTGTAGAAATGAAGGGAAATGAAGGGGATGGGGGATTCTAAACTCTTGGGAAAATTTTGGGAGGTAGGGAGGGATGTTGGGAAATAGGGGAAAGTGGAATTTCAAGGATTGAGTGAGGTGAAGGGGTCCAAAAGGGAAAAGAACAGGCCTAGTCTAGAAAAGTGTCAAAAGCATAGCAATAGGCTAGGGATTGTAGAAAAATGATGATTTTGAGGGATAAGAGTAATGGAATGTGTTTAGGAAGGTATATTAAGGATAGGGGGAGGTGTAAGAGCATTAATATACAAATTTTGTTCATTATTTAACCATGAAGGTCATGAAACCAAGATAATTTCCCTCAAAACCCTAGGATAGGGAAATGAAAGGAATGGGCATGGGAAAAGGTCAAGGGAGGTAGATGGAGTGTTGGTGAGTGAGATATCGATGGATAAGAGTGCAAATGAGCCTTCCCTTGGTCTTTGATGGCCTTTATACCTTGTTTATATTTTCAAAATTAGTCTTGGGACCACTTTTGCTTTCTCAAACTTGACTTGTCTTTTACAATTTACCTTTGGAATTGATCTTCTGATTTGATCTTCTTGGTGGATTTGGAAACATAATGAATTTGAAACTCTTCCTTTTGGATGATGGAACTTTGAACTTACAACACTTGGAACCATGAGAATTATTACATATTAAAACCATAAAATTACATTTTTGCTTGAATATTCAAATTACAAACTATTTTGCTGATGAAATCTTGTTTATTCTTACTCCCTCACTTGCTGGTATTTTATGCAGAAGATGGTGTTTTAGTGGACCTTGGAAACCCTAAGACCTAACGGAGACTTTGAATGGTTGTAACCATGATGAAAATGACTGTCATGATTGATACAAATGGCATGATAAAAATAACTTTATGAATGATGTACAATCAATAAGATATGAAACTATGCCAACGAGTAATCACATTTAGGGAAGAGTGATGTTTTTGAACTAGGACAACCATTAGTGAATAATTTTTTGCATGACCTAGTGGAATGATAAAAAAAATTGAGTGGGACCCTTAAAATGATATGAAAAGAGGATTTTTGATCACTGATGGCAGTATGCAAATACTGACTCTAAAACCCTCATCACCTTCCCATCACTATGTTGGCATATTGGGGCCTGACCCAGGTTCAAAGTTGATTTAGCCAAACAAATCCTGGTACTACTGGCCCTTTCAGAAATAGTCGGCAGATCATGGACTGAGGTCTCACCCGAAGTAGTATGGGAGGGTGCTAGAACTAGGTTTTCGCACCCTAAGATGTCTGATGAGCTCAAGTGGTCCGCGGTTCGACCCTGTGTGTAAGTCGCTTCATGCACATTTCGTACCTCGCAGCCTAAGATACTGCCTTAACGCAGCCCTACTCAAGGGTTGAATGTTGCGCTTCTACGCTATTACCAAAGACTTTACTGATATTCCAAATGTTAGCTAATTATCTTTGCCTACTTGAGTTCTTTAACAATATAAACCATTGATACAGGTGCGTGTAGTAAATAAACAATATATGTGCAAATCATATCAAGCATGCATTAACCCATGAACATATACACATAATTATGATAAAACTTCTCTTTATTAATTTCTTCCTTGGTTACAGACTCAACTCCACCCTGCGCACTCAGCTGCAGGGATCCGCGCACTTAGCTGTGGACTACTAGGCCTCTATGCACTCAGCTGCAGAGCCTTCTCCTACTCTACAACCCAAAGGCACACTTTACACTTAGTCACTTAGACTCTTGCTTCTCTACTATTCATTACTTCGCTATCTTTTACACTTAGAGCCTCTCTCTATTTATACAATCCATGGTCCACGAACCATGGGTAGGCCGACATTACATTACAAAACTAGGGTGGACAACCCCATGACTCTAACATAATTTCACGCTCCACGCTTGCAATTCACGGAGCTTTATAGCAAAATTAGGTCAAAACTTGGGCTTTGAGCCCCAAAACGTGCCTTGGGGGGATTCCATGCCCAACACACTACTCTTCATTTCTTCAAACTATCTATATGCTAAAAATTGCTTCACCAAACTAAAACAAATTTTAAGTCTTGCTTCTCTCTTGCACAAGTTAGTTCACTAAGTGGGCCTAATATTGGTCAGATCATTTTCACCCTTCTATAACCTTCCACCACCTTTATCCCTCTTCATACTGCTCCTAGATATCATAGTATTGCTCTTGAATGCTTCTTGTATCAAAACATGGCATGTTGTAGCAATCCTCTAGTAGCACACATATTTCCATAAATCATTTCTAGAATTGCATCCATAGTTTGTCCTTCACTCCTCATACCTCCACAACATGATTTAAGCCTTGAATATGGATTTGAGAATATCAAAGACCCCTTAAGCACTTAACTTTCATAGTTGTAGTTTCATTTCTTCACCTAAGTTATACTGCTTTTGTTATTTGTTAAATAGAATGAGATTTATTTACCTTCAACAATATTGATCATTTTCTTTTATTTGTTGCAAATAAAATATAATATACTTTAGTTATTTCATTTCCTACAATCATATAGGTTTATTTTCTACAAATTAGATTAGGATTCCATTTTGTCATTTATTTTCTACAAATAGATTAGGGTTTCATTTTTTTATTTACTTCATGCAAAATATTTTACGGTTTATTTCTATCATTTACTTTAATGCAATTAGATTAAGGTTTCCTTTATTTCATTTAATTCTTTGCAATATAATAGGTTCTATTTCAGTCATTTCTTTTCTTACAAAGTGAGGATAGCTTTTTGCCATCTATTGACTTTTTCAAGTATGTTCCCTATAGCATAAGGTTCTTTGTGCATCTTCATTATTCATTGCATCAGACTGACCTAAATAGAACAATGTTTGTTATACATACAATACTAATATCCTTTAAGTTTATATGAAATCTGGATTGATAATTAAAGTTGGTAGCCTTCGGAGTTGCAACACTCTTGTTGTAATACTAGGACACTCCCAACAATCTAAAGGTATCTTCAAAATGGAGGATTTCCTACAAGAATGTCAACGAAGGTGGCATACCTTGCCCCACATCTTGAGAATAAAAAAATACCATTCAATAAGGTGGTTGATAAATGCTTTGGATAAAACACCTATGTACAAAAGAATAGTCTAGAGATTGGGGGTTAATTGGATTGGACTCAAGTTTAGTCCACCTTTATTATTGGACTTACAAGAAAATAAGGACCAGATAGAGGAATAAAGGGAATGGGTTGATATTGAAAAGAATCCAGTATTTCATTCATAAGAGGCCACCACTTTTGAGACAACTTGGGAAGTCAGAGAGGCCACCAGGGAAATGAATGAAGTACAACTAGGTGACTAGGTTTCTCAAAGGATAAGCAACATTTTCATTAGGGGGTATGATGGACCTCCAAAATAGGTATAATTGAAGGCCCATGTAACCATCCTTTAGCATGATTAAACCTCTCCTTCTACCTTTGATAATATCTTTTCATGTTATAATGTGTTCATAGGAAGATTAGGAGATATTTGTTAAATCATGTCACCTAATACATTAAATGTGTAAGATATTGAGGATTTATTGTGCAAAACATGTTGGAGACTGACATGAGAGAATCAAGGAGGCTTGTTCCTTGCTACAGACTCATCACAACGTAGTTGTCTCATGAGAAATTACTACCTCTTTGTGCCTGCGAGTACACCAAGGGACCAAATCAACCTTTTTAGGAGTTTTGGAGGGAATTTGTCCTCCCTTCAAGGAGATTTCCCCTCGCCCATTTTTTGTATAAGTAAGAGAGCCTAACGTCTCATTAGGAATTCAAATTCTAGAGGCAAGATAGTGATTATTAGAAAAGGATACTTCTGCTTATTATTTCCATTGTTGTGTTACATGTTTGAACACTCTTGAGGTTAATGAAAATCATTATTTTATTCTTAGCCTGAGTTTGCTTCAAGGGACCTGAGTCTCCTTTTCTTAGGGCCCAACCCAAGTGCTCAAGCCTCTTCCTTTGTACATTTCGTTTGCATGCATTTATTCTAGCTATGATTCTTTGCAAATAGTTTTTATGAAAAAAGTCGCTTGTCCTTGCAGGTTGATAAATGAGCTCCTTCTTGAAGCTTGGTTGTGTACCTTATGATGATAAGCACAAAAAATAGTTTATCTTTATGAAAAAAGTAGTTTCCATTCTAAATTGAACTCATCCTTTCCACTATCATTTTTTTCTACACTTAGTTAATTTCTAGTTGATTAATCATCTTGTTGTTATTAGTTGAACATGTACTTTTATTACATATGGAATACATTTGTTCATAGAGTTTACTAACATAATTTTTCATGCATTAGAATCACCTCCCTCATCAGTTTTCCCTTCTCTTCTCTTGATTTATGCAAAATATCTAAATGTTGTAAACTGCCTCACCAAGATATAAGAAATTTCTAGTCTTGCTTCTCCCTTGCACATGTTAGTTCATTGAGTGGACTTGAGCTTGGTAAGGTATTTTGCACCCTTATATAACATTCCACCACCTTTCTCCTTCTTCAAACTACCCCTATATCCCATAATATTTCTCTCAGATGCTTCCTATAGAAAAACATCACATCTTGTAGCAATCATGTAACAACACAAAAATTTCCCTACATCGCTTCTAAAATTGCATCCAGAGTTTGTCTTTCACTCCTCATCATTCCAAAACATCATTTAAGTCTTGAATATGGATTTTGGAAAACCAACAACTGCCTAGGCACTTGGATTTCATAGCTATAGTTTCATTTATTAAACTAAGTTATTATGCTTTTGTTATTTTTAAAACAGAATGAGATTGATTTACCTTCACTTGTCTTGAAACTTTGCTTTTATTTCTAGAAAACATAATAGAATATAATTCAGAAATTTCCTTTCTTACAATTAGACAAGTTTATTTCTGGAAAGTTAGATTACGATTTCATTTTGTTATTTATTTTTTGTACATAGATTAGGGTTTCATTATGTTATTTACTTCTTGCAAAATTTCTGAGGGTTCTTTCTATCATTTACTTTCATGCATTAATTTTAGGGTTTTCTTTATGTCATTTAATTCTCTACAATAGAATGGGTTTTATTTCAATCATTTATTTTCTTGTAAAGCTAAGACAATGTTGACAGTGTTGGACCCACCAACATTTAGGGGATCTCCCCGGTATGAAGTGTTGAGAAATGGCAACAAGAAATTCCAGTTTAATTTGTCTTTGAATTAAACTGAGAATTAAAATCAAATTCTATTTTCATAGCAACTTGTAAATAGTTAATTAAGTTTAATTAAATTAATTAGCTTAGGAATTTTGAGTTGGAAGTCTTTCTGAAGTCATGTATATGTTATCCCTAAGTTTTAGGGGTCCAATATTAGTTTAATTGTGAGTTGTAATTAGGTGACTTAGTTTACTGAGTTTTGGTCATTTAAATTAGTTCCAAACTGTTTATGGAATGAATAGAGAGTTAATAGTCAGTTGGTGCACTAGTTCATCCACAAGTGTCACTCTAGTTAACTGAATATTCCCTCATGAAAAATTCATGCATGTCATTTCAGAGAAAGACCTAGTTTATACTAGAGTGCATGGACAATGTACTATGAGTTGTATGATTTATTGAGTTATAAATATCATGCATGCAATCAGAGAATGACTTACATTTGGATTGCGTAGTTTTGGAAGCATGAATTCCCTTTAAATATAGGCAATTCATCCTAGGAATTACGTAAGATATTAGGGGCTTGAAGAGCTACAGAATAGGCTAAGTATTTCGCTTGAGCTAGCTTGTGAGCTAAGAGAGTTGAGCATACTTGTGCAGAATTGTTCTAGTGAGAAAAAGATTTGTATCTTCACTCATATTTTATATATGCAATATAGAGAGTGAGGATTTGATTAGTGGCTTTCCCCATATACATCTTGTGTTATGTGTTATTGATTTATCTTATTCTTGTTCTTATTGTTTTCATCAATCTATTGGATTTCGATGGTTGAAAGTAGAAGTAGATTCTTGTCCTTTGATTTAGTACATTGCATGAGCTTGTGAATCTACAAGATTTCCTACATGGTATCAGAGGTCAGAACAATATACTAGAGCAGATTTTGAAGAGAACCCCAAACCCTAAACCCTAAACCCAAAACGCTAAACCCTCTGTGGATATGAGTTAATCACGTTTCATGAATAATATAGTAATTGAGCAAAAACTCATGCTTGTGTGTGTATTTTGTGCTTTCCTCCTTTGACTTTCCATAAGATTGGTATCAGAGTTGAGGTTGAGCTACAAGATCCAAGAAGGTTTATTAAAGGAGGTGAGAAGCTTTCTCAACCACCACCTTATCAAGAGAATGCCTACAAATTTAAGAGAAAAGATCATGAAGTGGATTGGTGCAACCCTAAAGCATAGATATTATGACTCTTTCATAACATGATGTAGTTCGGAAGTAAAGAGAGTGTGAAAATATGGAAAAAATTACTGTCCACTGAATTTTCCAAAATTGTTGCGAGTATTCTATGTCATAAAGTGTGTCAGCCTTCATTTAAATAAAATATCACACAAAAGGTCAATGTTAGGCTATCCAAGGGAAAGCTCATTTTTTTTCAAAGGTCTCTAAGTTCAAGGCATATACAAATATGTTTTAAGAGGAGTTCTATTAAATGTTAAGAGATATTAAAGTCACATGGGCAAGTTAAAGGTCAAATTTTGGATCAAGTTTCTTTTTGTTAATATGTGGATCAAAAGTTTTTTAAAGGTTATTCAAAACGTTTTTTTAAGAGTTGAAAGGTAATTCGGTGACATCCCCTTTATTGAAA
Organism: Pinus taeda; assembly: GCA_000404065.3. Classification (NCBI taxonomy): domain Eukaryota; kingdom Viridiplantae; phylum Streptophyta; class Pinopsida; order Pinales; family Pinaceae; genus Pinus; species Pinus taeda. Next base: position 30,520 of record APFE031656542.1, read on the forward strand.
AGATTTTTAATTGTATAAGAAAATAAAGGTTTTGTTATTTAAAAAGGAGAACATGTTTATTGTTAAAGAGTTTTCTAGTAGATTTTTTTGCCATACATACTTTAGGGAGATTTTTTAAATTGATTTTTTGAGTATTTATTAAATATATCTTTAGAAAGACTTCGTTCAGTGATTATTCAAAAATTTTTTGGTCATATTCTGCATTATGAGGGCGTAGTTACAAAATCATGTTTTTTTTTTAGGGTGATATAGAAAAAAGACTGATGCAATAATGAAATTAGATAGAATACAGAAGAAAAAACAGCATTCATGTGTTGCAAAGAAAGATTGAAGAAGATCAAGAAAAGAGATCAAAAGGAATATCTAGAGTATTTCGAAGAAATCATAAAGGTTCTCACCAGAGTTGAGGCACCTAAAAGGCAAGAAGATGAAGCAAAATAATTCAAGGATGAATGGCTCGGGATTGATCCAGTAGCACTTCTAAAATTTAGTAGTAATTTTTTTTTTTTTTTTGGGTTCTCAAAATGAAAATTTTCTTCGATGTAAAGAATTGATTGAGTATCGATCTAGTAACCCATATGATGAAGTATGTGATTATTTTCTATTGGATATTATAAAAAATAATTTGGATGAGAAGTTTTTTCACAGGGTAGAAAAAGCTACGTCTTCCCAAGAAGCATGGAAGATTGTGGAAGCAGAATTTGGAACGAAGGAAAGTGGCATGCAACATCAAGTTGTTTCATAGTCTGTTGTAGAATCAATAGAAAATTTAGTTGCAAGTTTGAGAGTAAATGCGAAAGGCTCTGGGAGGACAAAAGAGCTTGGAGAATCCATGCATAAGGATGAAGAAAAAGCATAAAATATTGTAAAGAGAGAAGCTCAAGCCTCCATGTGTGAAGCCGAGAAAGAGCACATAAATGCTAGAGAACTCCACTATAATGTGGATATGAAGATGATGGCGAATCCCATTGTGACAAGACACATGTGGATGATGACTGAAAAGTGAGTTGTGAATTGGTGAATCAAACAATAGACCTTGTTGATGATGGTGAAGCTTCTAATAAACAAGTGAATAAAATGTGTGATCTAATTGGTTATATTGCATCTGATGATGACATTTTTGCATCATAGGTTGAGGCATTTATGTTTGAGAATGAAAAATATAGTTTTTCATATGAAGTAATGGTTTGTAGAGATGAGAGTGCATCTTGTGAATTTAGTAATACCTAATGAATTTGGTGAAGTTCAATTTGTTAAATAGCATATGAATGCTCAAATATCCCATCATAGAGTGGATGAAAATTATGCTGCTGACATTTTTGGTATCTTTTTCTAAATAGGGACTAATTATAGAAATATGGAAAGTATCATTTTTGGTGAAGAATTGAAGGTTTAAGCTACCACTATAGCAGTAAGTTATGAATAAAAAGTTGGAATTGCTCATGAAGCAACATGTGAACTAGAAACAAATAATTTTTGCATGGATAAAGCTACCAAGGAAACAACAAGTGGTTTAATGGATGAAACAATAGAAGTTATTGATGTTAACTTTGATGAAGAACAATTAACTAGTGATGAGTGGTTGCACGCTATGCAACATAAAGATATCATTGATATGTTGTTATTGGTGAGAGAAGTTGACTTGTGTCTAGAAGCCAAGTGCAAGACAATATTTTTGCAGCGACAAAGGTTAGTAAGGAATTGGAAAATGAAGGTTGTGATGCAATGACAGAGGAAGAGAAGGAATTGGTTTGGAATAAAGGACAAGTGGAGAAATATCTCACTGGGGAGCATAATGAAGATATTTTTAACATTGATTTTGAGTGTGCAGGTAAACATGACATTAGACTAATTATAATTATAGCTCAAAGATAATATGAAGAAAAAGATGTAGGAAAGGACATGGAAGTTCTTGAAGATAAAGAGGAAAGTATTGAAACAACCTTTAAGCAATGGAGTAAAAATTAAATTAAATTCTTTTATCAAGAAATATGGAGAAACAAGATCAAGAATATGAATCACAAGGAACAGAGTGAAGTTCACAATTTGAAGATGAAGAGTTTTGGAAGAAATCCATGAGTGAATGAATATTTGAAGAGGAAGTTCAGAGGATAGAGGTTCAAAACAAATACAAAAGAATTCAAAGAAAAATTGCAGCAACAATAAGTGAAGAAATATGGAGCTTACATAAAGAAAGCACAACTAAGATTGAAACAATTTCAATGGTACAAAATTTGGATGAAATGAAAAAAAAAATCAATATTGTAAAAGGTTTTGAGTCAGTGTAAGCCTAGTTGAGACTTAGATCAGAGTCACGACTAAGTTAAGATTGATTAATATGGTTGCAATTAAGGGGGAGTGTTAAAAATAGTAATTTCTCTTGCATGAAGATCTAGTAAGATCCAAGTCGGGTGATGCATGAAGAGTTGAGTTAAGTCTAGTGTGATCAATTTTGGATGACGTAGTTAGTTGGAGAAAAGTCAATTCTATTTAGAGTTTTCATGATTCCATATTTAGTAAGTTTGTGTGTTTATATACTCATGGTTGGGTCATTGTAATGAGAAGAAAGAAGAGAGATAAGCCACAACATGGTGGATATGAGTGAATCAAGTTTCATGAATAATAGAGTAATTGAGTAGCAACTCACATTTGTGTGTGTATTTTTTTCTTTCCTCCTCATCCTTTCCATCACTTGAGAAAAACCCACAGTCCATTAGAAATAAGGCAACAATACATATTGTAAAAAAAAACCATATTCTACCCTCTATGGCTTATGAACACATCATTATACCCATAAATGTGCTTGGGATCAACTTAAGTGGAGGAAACAATTTCCATATGACACATAGAAAATGAAATGGGAGGGCTTTAAATTGTTGAAGGCATCAATAAAAATCGACCGAAGGGCCTTCGTTAAAAAATCCAAAAGGGAAGATAAATTTGTAGGAGGATTGTATTGTGAAATGCGTTTGTTTGCAGTGATATATAAAAATAGAATAAGATGGTAGGGTTTTTGTATCTCACCCTAAATATTTATGTTTCTACTTGTTTTTACTTTAATTAATGCATAGATGTGAGCCAACTACCAAAGGTTTGTGTTGGGAATGGGATCCCACAAGGATAGTTTTGGGACTAAAAGCCCATGTTTTGGGTCGAATTTTGTAATGAAGTTGTAAAGTCTCCGTATTTTGTCGTCACAGAGCGTGGAGATGTCATGAGTCATAAAGGGTTGTCCGCCTTATTTTTGTAAAGCAAATTCGGCTGTAAAGCTCTACCCATGGTCCACGGACCATGGGATTGTATAAAAAGAGCTAAGTAAGTAAGCTATAAGTATTTAAGAAGTCACAGTGGTAGAAGAAGTCTTGAGGATAAGGAGAGAAGTCTAATTTTTCAGGTCATAGCATAGGTAGAGGCTTTGCAGCTGAGTGCGCAAAGGCATAGGGTAGAAGTCCGCAGCTGAGTGCATGAACCCCTGGAACAATGTGCGTAGGGTGGATAGAGTCTATAATCATCTGAAGATAATAAAGAGAAGTATTCTACAAATTTTGTGTCTTTGTTTCTTGTTAATATATCTTGTCCTATTTTGTATGAATTTCATTTATAATTCTTATATGATGCGCGAATGTATGTAGTTACATTGGATAATTGAATGCAAGTAAGGATATCTGTTTACACGACGCTAACTGTGATTGTTTAATAAGATAAGTAAACACTTAAGGATAAATTGGAAACCTATTCTATACACTGCTTTAGTAGCATGAAAGTACCCAAACCGTAGGTTAGGGCTACGCGAAGGCCAATCGTACCCCTTCGCAAAGGTACTGAAGGGCGAAATAAAGGGCTAGACAGATAGAGCCCTAGAACTTAATGACATGTGCGAAAGCAGAAATAAGAGAAATAAACCAACATTAAAACCATCTCAGGGTGTAGAAACTTGGTTCCAACATCCCCCCATACTGCTTCGGGTGAGACTTCGGTCTGCGATCTGCGAGTTGATGCCGAAAGGGCCAGTAGTGTAGGGATTTGTTTAGCTAACTAACGTTGAACCTAGGTCAGGCCCCACCAAGCCAAAAAATGGTTCCGTTACTGGGACTGGAATCTGCATAAGAGATGTGTGATGTCTTAACACTGGAATCAAATTAAGAAAGAGATCAGAGACTAGTTGGATAGGAAGATCCACGAATTTGCGGTGCAGGAGAACAGAAATTTGTGACTAACAAAGGAACAGTGGCTGGACAGGTACCTATATACAGAAATAGATGAAATATTTTTCTGTTCCTTTCCGATTGAGCTATACGAGTGGATCACGAAGCTAGCAGATAGCCAAGGGAGGTGGAGACTTGACGGTCTTCTTGTTTGGACCCTAGACTTAGTTCAGAGACTGGAAGCCTCTAAGGATAAGATCGCCCACACTATTGATCATTGGCTTGATCACATCATAGGAGGATTTGTGACTAAATTTGTGGTCGATACCTCAGTTAGCTACAATGAGGCGGAGCGGTGTTTTTTCAAAGGACCGTGAGGTAAGTACTTGAAATTTTTGAATAACTGGATTAAGATGTTATTGTGCGAAAAGTGGTTTATTTAGCTACCTTGATGTTCAGAGCTACGCGAAGTGGAAAAACTTACAGGAACGAAGGAAGAAAGGGTCCTGAATATAGTCCATTGATTTCACCTCCATTGGGTGACGAAGAGGGAGTAGCACAGGTTTCTCTGCGAAGTGCTATTCAGCTAATAAGACAAGGATTCCCATGACTGCCACCTCCACCCACACCACCTCACACTTCACCACCATCAACTTCGACTTCACCCATACCACCACCACCTCCACCGCACTTCAGTATGGGACATTCAGTAAAGCTACCTTTGTTTAACGGCTTCGGGAATGAGGACCTAGACCAGTTCTGGTTCATCATGAAAGTTGTATGGGAACCTCAGGGTGTTACAGATGATAACATGAAGAATACTGGTTAGTGCTCTCCAGGATTGTGTGCTAACCTGGTACATCAAGTACTCTAATGATAACCCAACTGCTAGAGTGGCGGACGTCCAGATTGCTGAATAAGGAATTCAGTATGCCTAAATCTGAGGCGCAGTCGATTATGGGGTTCAAGGAAATCATAATGAAACCAGGCGAGACACCTTGGGAACTAGATTAGAGCTTGAAGTGTAAAATCTATGAAGCTAATATGAAATTAATAGATGGATAGCACCGCGAATGGTTCATGTCTTCGCTCCTACCACACCTTAGGGTTGCGTTGTCACAACAGAGGATAACAACTCAAGTAGAGGCCTTGGAGATTGCAATGAGACTGCATGAAACACTGATGTGAGATCCGAATCTGGGGTTTCAGCAGATCCATGCGCAACTTCAAAATATTTGCATTGAAATGCAAAGTTTTAAGTAGGACAGAATAGTTCAGCCAAAGGTGTGCGAAGAGGTATGGTTCCTGAAATGTAAAGGTCAGGGGCATGACAAGGACCACTTCTTGGTATTTACGAACTATATTACAAAAGGGGGACCGATGCCTTTGAGGTCGAAATCTCAAGTGGGACTGAGCATGGGGCATGTGTTGTGGTGTGCTATATGTCAAGTAGCAGGAAAACATATGATGGATAACTGTCACTTGTTTCACAAGTTTGTACAAACACCACAACAACTATTCTGCAACTTCTATAGGTTGATAGGGCATGATGAGCGCAACTGGAGAAGTTATGAATTGATGATGGACAAAACACCTTCCTATAGGGTTCAGGCAGAAACGTAGCCCCCTGAACAGAGCACAGGGATGGCATAAATAGGATTTTAGGGGCGCGGATGAGGCTGAGGCAGAGGAGGACCTAGTAGAGGTTGCAGACTGCTGATTTGCAACATTTGCGGAGGATAGGAACACTATGCCCATGATTTCAATAACCCAACATGTATGTCGTGCAAATATTACACTCTGTCTAATCATGAGATAGAAGACTATCATACGCTGATAGCAAGGATACATGAAAAAGGGGTGCTACCACCTCAGCCGACTTAGAACCTGTAGATGATGAGGTTTGAGCCTCGTAAAGAGGATTCAAATGTGAATATAGTACTCCAAAATGGAATTGCAACAGGGGATGATAAGGGGAAACAACCCGAAGACAACGCATGGGTTTGCAAAGCTCCTTGTGAAGGAGGCTGAATTTGATTTGGAGCATGCTTGTGAAATGTTCATGGAAGCAAAGAAGAGCTTCGCTGAGGCCTCCACCTTAGGAAGCAAGGATAAGCCTGATCAGGAAATGGACCCTTATATGCTTACAACCTTCCTCAAGACCTGCATGAAGTTGTTGTATGATAGAAAGGCTATGAAGGGATTACAGGAGCTTATAAATCGATGTGCCAGAAACACTCTGGGTGAACCGCGTGTGGTATGAAAGATTGATAAGCATAAAACAAGGATAGGACGAGAGATGAGGTTGACCGCACAGATAGGAGAGTATGAAATGGATCAGGTTATTTTGGACCTGGGTTCAGATGCGAACGTCCTACCAAAGTAGACTTGGGAATAGATGGGAAGACCTACACTCTAGTGGTCTCTGATTCAGTTAAGGATGGAAAATCAACAGAAGATCATCCCTAAGGGGAAGATGCAGGGGGTGACTATAGATTTTGAAGGTGCAGACGTGCTGGCTAACTTTGAAGTAATAGAAGTTGTGGATGATAGCAACCCTTACCTTGTGCTCCTTGGCATTTATTGGGCTACTAATATGAATAGGGTAATCAACCTAAAGAAGTGGAAGATGATCTTTGAGAAGAAATCACTCTGCGTAATAGTACCCCTAGATCCTGCGGAAAGATCGCGCTATATTGAACCAGTCCATGATTATGAGAGTGATTACGATCTAGACTATATCTATAAGATAACAACACGAGACTAAGATTGGGTGAATCCAACAGCGGATGGATGAATTACATGGGATCGTGAGATTTCCTGCACATCGGACTCTGATGAAGAATTACAATGCTGGCAGAATTGGTTACATGAAGTAACTACACTGATCTACAACATGATGACCCAGTCACTGTGTTGTGTGTCATTAGAGGTAAGAAATATGCCCACTTATGATGGTCTGAATGATGTAGATATATTTTTGGATGCATTTGAGATGGAGGTACCAGAAAAGCAGCGCTTCTAGGCATTAGACTGGGCACTGCACGCTACACTAGCTAGATGGTGGGGTACACACAAGGCTAGTTTTGATGATTGGCGCGAATGTAGGAGGATGATGAGAACATGCTTTGGGAAGCCAAAGGTATGAATAATACACAAATATGATGGGAAGGATGATCTGTGTGTGCACTTGGCCAAATGGGCTCAAGCTTATGGATAGAAGCCCCAACCTGAATGGGTGCACTTGTTCTGTCACACCCTAGTGTCATCCTGATGAACTGGTACTTAGAAACGAAGCTTTTCCGTACAGGGGAATGGGATATTCCACACGAAGGATTCATAATGACTTTAAACTTTGAGGATGGGTTTGATTGTATTGACGAGGTGCTACAAGAAGTAAAAGTAGCAATATTTAGGATACCACATGATCCTTTGGATCTGATTCAACCCGATTGGACTACTCAGCTAAGCCATGCCCTGGAATGTTATAACATGACAGCTGAGGAAGAAGATGAGGATTCGTGAAATATTAACATCCCTGAAATAGAAGGTCACCACGATGTTGAAGGACCACAGATTGAGAATCCTAATATAACTGTGCCACTGAAAATGAAATAGGTAAATATTGGTACGGAGGCAGAACCCAAATTCACGAATATTGGAGATTACTGGGATGACACAACGGTGGATAAGGTCGTATAATTGCTCCGCGAATACCAAGATTTATTCCCTACCAAGTTTACGGATCAAAAAGGGATAATCAGGGACCTAGGTGTTATGAATATCAAGTTTAAGCCCGATGCGAAGCCATTTAAGCAAAGACCTTACTGTCTCAATCCAAAGTATAAGGAGAAGGTCCACTTAAAGCTAGACAAGATGCTCGCAACAGGCATCATTGAGCCTGTGGAAGAATCTGATTGGGTAAGCCTAATGGTGGTACAAGAGAAGAAGCAGAAGGATGAAATAAGGATATGCGTAGATCTCAAGAAGTTTAATGATGCTTGTGTACATGATCTTTTCCCGACTCTGTTCACTAATGAAGTGCTGGACATTGTAGGCAGCCAGGAAGCTTATTCCTTCACTGATGGGTTCAATGGGTACCATCAAATCAAAATCATGTCAGAGGATAGGAGTAAGACAACCTTCGTGACTGAGTGGGGGTGTTTTTAGTACACTGTAATGCCTTTCGGATTGAAGAATACGCTTGCGATTTTCTTGCACATAGTTGTTGAGGCGTTCAAAGAATTTATTCACAAGTTCCTAGAAGTGTACTTTGATGACTAGACTGTGTTTGGACTGGTGAAATGCCATGTCGCAAGTTTTCACCTGATTCTCGATACCTGCCGAAGATACCAGATCATGCTCAATATGAAGAAATGTCTGTTTTGTGTTCCTTTTGGGACCCCACTGGGTCATGTGGTTTGTAGGTAGGGACTGATGGTAGATCCCATGAAGGTCGCGGTGATACTTAACTTGGAAGCACCGAGGAGTGTGAAACAAATGTGAGTGACCCTAGGACATATTGGATATTATGGAAATTTTATCAAAGGCTATGCACATATCACCATGCCTATGGAGAAGTTGTTGAAAAAGGATGTCTCATTCTGCTGGAACGAGGGCTGTAAGAAAAGCTTGGATGTATTAAAAGAAAAGATGGTCACCACACTAATTTATTCTTCCCGGATTGGAAGAAGGAGTTTCTTGTACATGTTGATGCATCATGTATAGCGTTGGGAGTAGTACTGGCACAGGATGGCGGAGGAGACTTGGACCATCCTATAGCATTCGCAAGAAGAAGGTTATCCAAGGCAGAGAAGAACTATACCACCAATGAGCGCGAAGGGTTAGCCATCCAAAAGTTTAAACACTATTTGTCGGGTGGCCATTTTAAGATGTATACAAATCATTCCAAGGTTAAATACCTAGTCAATAAGCCTATGTTGGGGGGAGAATTTGTAGGTGGTTGTTATTGTTCCAGGAGTATGATTTTGAAGCTATTGTGAAGCCTCGATGACTGAACGCGGGACTAGACCATTCGTCTCGCATCAAAATAGGGTAAGAGCCCACTAATTTGGAGGAGGGATTTCCTAACATGCAGCTATTTGCAGTGCGTGTCGCGGATGGCCATTTTGAAGATATCATACAATTCCTATCAACAGGAATTGCCCCAGAAGGATACACCATCTAGCAGAAGAAGAGTTAGTGGTGCGCATGACATAATTTTCTGTCATTGCTGGGCATCTGTACAAAATGGGGTCTGATGAAATATTGCGACAATATGTACCGAAGTCTTAAAGGAGCAGTGCCCTTGTGGATGCTCATGGGGGTGCCACGGGAGGACATTATGCAGTGAGAGTGACTGCGCAGAAGATTCTACATGTAGGGCTATGGTGGCCAACCCTACATCAGGTTTCAAAAGTGTATTGGAAAGTGTTTGATGTGTGTCAAAGGACTGGAAGGCCATCGTAGAGGGATGAGCTTCCTATGAATCTAGAGATGACATTACAACCCTTTGAAAAATGGGCGATAGATTTTGTGGGACCCATTTATCCCTAAGGAAAGAAGACAGGAGTGAGGTACATTATCACCGCAACAGAGTATTTGACTCGATGGGTGGAGGCACAACCTGTGAAGAATTGCATAGGTGTGAGTGCTATAAAGTTTCCCTTTGAGTATGTATTGACGCAATTTGGGTTTCCAAATATTTTGATGAGTGATCACGGTACGCACTTTCTGAATAAGACGATCAGCGCGCTAACAGAGGAATTTCAGGTATATCACCAGAAGAGCACACCTTATCACCCTTAGGCTAACGGGATGGTGAAAGCATTTAATAAAGTGTTGGAGAACGTGCTGGCATAGGTTTTCAAAGCTCAGTGAAGTGATTGGGACCTGCGCATACCCGCAGTGCTATGGGCCTATCAGACAACATGCAAGAAGTTGACTAGACAAACACCCTTTAGGTATGTATATGGTGTTGAAGTAGTAATGCCCATGGAATATGTTATCACTCGAAATTTTCCCTAGATATTTTATGAAAGAAATAATAGAGGCAACCACAAACCTACTTTTGAGATCAGGATCTAACCTTCCTAATGCTCAGAGAGGGCTCTCTCTTTATGATTTAACTTTGTTTAGTTAATGGATTTTAGGCTAGTTATTTAAGATTTGATTGGGTTTTGATTTTGATTTGGTAGTGGAATCACTGACTTATATGGATAGAGGGATGTCTTTTACCATTTGGATATGGGGTCAAGTGCCAAGAAAACAAGACTGAATCAAGCTCTAAAGATAGTGTTTACGGGGCAAGGTAGATGAGTAAATTCAGATCTTTTAGGCTGGATGGTGAAGTGGTTTTCAATCGGGGTCAAGAAGCAGTTAAGGGTTCCTCAAACCGTATAATGAGGGAAATGGTAGAGGTCAATTGAAACTAGGGAGCAATGAAGGATTCCCTACTCTGGATATCAGAAGAAAACATTAAAATGATTAACTGTTCAAGACAAAGTGTACTTAAACAAATTCTGTAATAAATTTCTAGTTATTTCATTCAAATTTAGATAACATGAAAGTATGTGAAAAACTTAAGACGTTAACAATTTGACAAACAGAAAATACTTCATTGAAGTGGCCCAACACATGAATCCTTTAATGCAATGTATTTATTACTTAGTCCAGTCTACTGACTTGAAAAAATGGTACAATGAACCCTTAGGTTTTAGATCAATACAACTATGGAAATGTCAAGCAATCCACACTCTATACTTCGAATTATGAAGTATTTATACAAAAACTTATTACAAAATATCCCAAACTATCTTGGGAATTATTCTAGGAAAAATAAATATCTTCATGCAAGAAGATAGAGACATATATGTACCTATTGCAAGTTATCCCTGTTTATTAGGCTTTGTTGTCATATCTCTCGCTTCCTTTTCTCATTTACTGTTTGTCTTCCACATCGACTATTCTTTTTAATTTTCCCTTTAACTGATACTCTTTGACTAGGCTCACTTGTTGCTTTTTTTTCACTGTCCTGTATCCACTTTTACCTTGCCTTTTTACAATAAGTCATTTAATTTTTTCCATGTCTCTATATCTGGTAATTTAATATTTACCATTCTTTTGTAGACTTCATTTTCTTCTGTGTATTTTTCAAAGGTGGGCTTGTTCACAAAAAGGTGTTTTACCTCATGCTGGAGGTAAAATAGGTTCTCAAAAGTTTAGTACAGAAATTTTCATGTAGGCATCCCTTTCATGGATGAACTATTTGCCTTCTCTCTTGCCACTTCTCTAATTTTCCTATTGTAGTCTTCATGTGGCATTAATCCGTAATTTATTACCAAGGGATTTGGCAGACCTTTCTACCTCAAAGCGTCAAATTTAACCATGAACTTGCCTATAGCTAGCTCCATGGTTTGGCATTTGTCCTCAAGATGCATCATTAAGTTCCTCTTGCTGAGCACTTTCTTTACCTCTAGTATAGTGCCAATCCTATCAACTATGTCCAACTCCTGCAATTCATATTTATTTTTAGAGTTAAGGAATTGGATTATTCTTGAGGCTTCTTCTGGCATGTCTCCAAGTTCGGCCTTAACTCTTTGAATTGCTTCAGTAGCCTCTTTGACTAAATCGTTTTGTTCAAAGATGACCTGTATAGAAGGCCAAATATCATTGATAGAGTCAATGATATTGGCCCATAGCTATTCTTTTTCTTGGGCGAGTGGCTCCTTCAATGTTAATTTTTTTTCCAAGTTCTTTATCCTCTAAGTCAACCTATTTGACTTTTGTACTTCATTTTTATGCATAATCTGAGCCAGTTCCTTCTCATCCTCTAGACCTGTTATCTGTTCCTTGAGTTTATTTATTTCCGTGGTCTGAATGGACATCTCCTTCATGGATTTGACTTGTTTACTTGCCTCATCACTTGGCTGAGCTACTGCTGTTGTTGAACCTATTGCTGATGTAGTTGTTGTTGTAGCTAGAAGTGTTGTATTTAGTGGAGCTGTGGGGGCCAATGAAGCTACCAAAGTTGATGGAATTGCTGTAGTGACTATAGGAATAACAGTGGAAGTGGTTGTCTCAAGGCTGTCCTATTTCAATTGTATCAAATTGTCCAATTCATTCTCCATTTATTTACCTCATCACAGTTTATGATTTGCCTGAAATACTCTAATGAAAATATCCTCACGGGGAGATATTTGGGAAACTTGTAGGGAGTGAGTTGGCATCCATATATCCTCATTTCCGTGTGGTCCTAGTATAGATACAAGTCTCCCAGTATATTGTTCTTAGCCAACTGTAAAACTCTCTTAATCTCCTCATTGATTCTGGGTTGATAGCTATTGGTTAGCGTGTTTATAACTGGATGAACAAATGAATCAATGAACTCTTTATAACTAAAAATAGTGGAATATCTTTGGATCAATGGTGTCAAAAAGATGTCAGATCTTGGATGGCCCTTGGTGTCTAACTTTTGGATGCTAACTGGAAACTTTTCTGATTGAAATTATAAAAACATGTGAAACAATACTAATGAGTATTTGAATAGTCTCTCAATCGGCAATTTGATAAACTTTTCATGGATTCTGTTTGCCAAGAACTGAGAAAAGTTGTAAACTATAGATGGAGGCTTGCTTGGGAAAAAAATAGAAAGGAAAGCCAGTATAACCTCATCCACATGCTCATCATTGGTGTATCCTAGAATACAAGAGAGCTTGGTAATAATTTGTCCGCCTATCTCAGAGAAAATGGTGTCAGCATATGGAGGACTATCTGTAGGAGTATGGGAGTTATCTATGATGAAAGTTTGAAAGATTTGAGCTTTCTTGGGAAGGTATAGCTTTGTGTAGAGTTCAAGTAAAGCTTCAATGGAAAGTGGGGTTTCATTTGGGCTTGGCTGTATCTGTAGAATTTGATTTATTGACTCTGCAGTAATGGTGAATAAAACCTATTGGTCAGGGGTGACTATAGGAAGCTTGGCAGAAGTGGATGATTCTTGCGAATAGGTGTACCTATGGGAACAGGTACTTGGGAAAATTTGATTCCCATAGGTGAATTTCATCATTCTGGTTAAGTAATTTATCTTTACTCCAGTAATGGAGTTTCAATAGGTGGCTAGGGGAAGCACTGCCTTTAATTTGAAATTCTTTGTCACCTAATGGGAGGTGGTCAACATACTAGTGAGGGGTTTACAAGGGTCTTACATCCAAAGAGCTTTGGGAATCCATAATTTGGTGTATTCAACTAAATTACCTTTTCTTTGGCTTTAGGAGTAAGGTTAGAAGTTCTGGAATAGTGGGGAGGGTAATTACAATGTGTATAACAGGGTTTTTGGATGCACAGCAAGGCTTTCTTGATTTTAACAAGGTTTTTCAATTAATTTATTTAATTAACCTTTTAATATTTACCATGCATAGTTCAAATTTACAGGGCCATTCTGGTTCTTTCAAGAATACCTGGAGAATGATGATTTGGTGCACAAATAGGGTTCTGTGGTAGCAGCAGAGGTTACTGAGGCTTTAGTTGGCTATTCGTTGCTTCAATTTGGTGTCTGGAGCATCTTATGGTTGCAAGAGGTGGTTAAAATGGTTGC
>APFE031656542.1:50445-72858 GCA_000404065.3 Pinus taeda
AACTTATCCCGATGTGTGAAACAAGGGATTTTGTCGAAATGAAGCGAAATGAAGGGGATAAGGGGCTTCTAAATTCTTGGGGAAATTTTTGGAAGTAGGGAGGGATGTTAGGAAGTAGGGGAAAGTGGAATCTCAGAGATCTAGTGAAGGGAAGGGGTCCAAAAGGGCAAAACATAGGCCTAGCCTAGAAAATTGCCAAGTGGTGGCAAGAAACTAGGGTTTGTGCAAAAATGAGGAATTTGGAAGATTTCAGTGACAAGAAGTGTTTCACAGGGTACATTAAGGATAGGGGAAGGTGTATGAACATCAGGATACAAGTTTTGCTGATGACTTGGCCATCCAAGAGAAATTACCTTCAAAACCCTAAGAGAGGGAAATGAACCTTGCCTAGGCGCAACTGAGGCATGAACAAGCTGTAAAATGACCCAATGGAACCTGACATGATGATAACAACCTTCTGAATGATGATAGACTCAACTGAATAGTGACATAGAATGACATTTGGGCAACTTGGAAAGGAGTGAAAGCAAACCATAGACCTAATGCCTAGTGACCAAATTTTGCTTGAAGACTCACTGAAATGACAAAATTTGATTTTGACACCATAAAATCACTTGTAAGAGCATGTTTGATCACTGGAGGAAGGCTGCAAAGACTGACACTAACACCTTGGACTTTCATTTTCCTCTGTGAGGACCACTTTAGACTTAGAAGTCTATCCAAGATCCATTTTGGATCACGCCTTCCCACTAAAGAACTTTTGGTCTCCAAAAGACTGATATACTGATTTGAACAGTAAATGAGAGTACCTCACCCTCTTCTTTCAGCCTCCATACATTTTCCTCTACATAGTGCCTCTAAACCGAAGCCTTTGACCACTTTCCTTCCTAGATGTGTTGGTCCTCCTGGGAAGAACTGTCTTCCTTCTTGACCTCATGCAGAACTCCTGCTGAGAAGGTTACAGAAGGTAGTTTGAACTTCTCTTCCTTGACCATTGATCCAAGTTGGCTCAAACAAACGTGAAGTCAGATCTTCTCCACAAAATTTTTATTTTTACCTGTTTGAAAAGCTGTCAACAATAACTGTTAACAACAACAGAAATACAAACAACAACTGGATGGACTAAACTCCTGCTTCAATAAAAGAAACAGATTTCACATCTTGTGAACACCTCCATGTCTTACATCTGCATACAAATGATGGACTAGATAACAATCCCACAAAACATGCCTTTAGGACAAATGACCCTTCAAGTCAAGCATGTAGAAAAATACCTTTAGGACTCTTTTTCAAAAGATGAACCACTTCATCATCATCTCCATCTTGGAGACCAAGTTAACTTTTCCCAAGTCAACATTACATGCATGTTACAACAAAGCAATCAACCCTTCAAGTTAATTACACATACATTTTAAAATACAAGGAAATCATCAGCATCCCTGTGTTCATGCATATCATGTTACAGCAACAAAGTGAGTCTCCTACTCAACTTTTCCATTCACCTTCTTTGTAAAATCCTGCAACTTTCATTCCATTAACAAAGAAATAGATGCATCAATAGACATGCAATCTTAATTGGATAAGAACTCTATCCATTTCTTACCAATCCATTTCAAAGGTCTTTCCTTTGTCTGCACATCAGCCTCAACATGTGAATCATCCTGGGACACATCAATCATGGAAACTTCCTTTCCATTTCTGTCATCTTCTCTTTCCACCTTCTTCATCTTTTTTGGAATTTGTTAGTGTCAATCTTTGCAGCCTTCCTCCAGTGATCAAATATACTCTTACAAAATGGTCTCAGAGTGTCAAGGTCAAATTTTGTCATTTCAGTGAGTCTTCAAGCAAAATTTGGTCACCAGGTATTAGCTCTAGCGTTTGCTTTTACTCCTGTCAAATTTGTCCAAATGTCGGTCCATGTCACTATTCAGCCAAGTGTACCATCACTCAGAGGTTTTCATCATCATGCCAAGTTCCATTAGGTCATTTTATGCCTTGTTCATGCTTCAGTCGTGCCTAGGTAAGGTCATTTCCCTCTCCTAGGGTTTTGAAGGCAATTTCTCTTGGATGGTCAAATCATCAGAACAAATTGTATCCTGATGTTCATACATCTTCCCTTATCCTTAATGTACCTTATTAAACACTTCCCATCACTAAAATCTCCCAAATTCCTCATTTTCGCACAAACCCTAGTTTCTTGCTACAACTTGGCAATTTTCTAGGCTAGGCTTGTGTTTTGCCATTTTGGACCCCTTCCCCTCACTCAATCTTTGAAATTACACTTTTCCCTGTTTCCTAACAT
The DNA here is from genome assembly GCA_000404065.3 of Pinus taeda. NCBI lineage: Eukaryota > Viridiplantae > Streptophyta > Pinopsida > Pinales > Pinaceae > Pinus > Pinus taeda. The sequence goes on from APFE031656542.1 coordinate 52,748, forward strand.
CCCTCCCTACTTCTCATAATTTCCTCAATAATTTAGAAGCCCCTTATCCCCTTCATTTCGCTTCATTTCGACAAATCCCCTGTTCCACACATCGGGGTAGGTTTCACTCAAATGATGTTTCGGATCAATAAAAGATGAATTTGGGACAACTGAGAGAGTTTTTTGTCAAAAATAGGCCAAGGAAGAAAAAAATTCTTCACTTTTTACACAGGTGTCATGGTTTTGGAGAAATGTCAAAAATACCGTTGCCTTAAGAGAATTGAATGCACCTTTGAAGTGACCTTGGGAAAATCAAGATTTCTCTTATCTTGGTTGGCCAAATGACTTTCTTGATGAGTCCAGTGATAACTAGAGACAAAGCTATTTCCAATGAGCTATCATGAGCTCAATTTGGAGTTGAGTAAGAACTTCAAATGTTGATTGCAACAACACTTTGCCTTGAGGCAGCCTCATTTGGCACATTTTTACCAGTCTTGGGAGATTTGATTTTTGACAGGGTAAATAAAATCCAAACTGACAAATTCTAGTTGGGTTGGAAATTATACTCAAATAAATTTCCCACGAGCTATCCCACACCCAATTGGGACACCGGGAAGGCCTCCAAAAGTCTCCTGAGAGATGCGCTACGCATAGGGTTTGGTGGCACGGCGCATTGGGCCAGAACACAAGATTTTTGCCATTCATTTCACCCATAAAATTTGCTTGGTTTCTCCAGGATTGAGTAAGTCAAATCCACTCCTCTATTGCTCATAACGCATGCTTGGTGTTGATTATGTGTTTGATTATGAAGATTTGAGTACAAAACTAAACCCTACTATCTTGTTGAGAAGTGCCTCCTTAGGGTTTTGCAACTTGTTGGTGTCAATCATCCCACCTCCCCACCTTGTTTCTTCCCATCTCCCATCATTGTTATCTCATCACTACACCATGCCATCTATCCCTTCAAAAATAGACAAGATTCATCACTCAAGTCAAAAAATCACAAATCAAGCAAAACATAGTTAGAGTGAAGTGTGAAAGGTTTCAAAAACTCCAATCTGCTTGGTTCTTCTCGCTCCAAGAAGTTTATGAAATTTCCATTAACATGTCTGGTACTCATTTAAGTGGATTATGAGAGTTTGTGATGTCAAATTGCAAACCCTATTACCTTGTTTTAAACTACTCCTTATGGTTTGGATTTTAAGTTTCAAAAGTTTGATTTTTGTGCCAAATAGTTCAAAAACCATTCCTCACCTATGGTTCTGTTCCCCTTCATTGTAATATCATCATTGTTAATATTCCTCTCTTATTCCCTTATAATCATCACTCATTCTTGAATGTCCATATCCCTAAGCCCTACCACTTCCTATTTCACTTATTAAAGATCCCCAAAGCCCAAAGTTCCCAAACAATCAAGTGACTGTCCCCACACTCCAATTTTCACTTGACAAAAGTCCATGGTACCCACTGTTCATAGTCCTTTTCTATTTGGCACACATTTGGAAATCAAAACAAGACACCAAACTCTTCATATTTACCTCAGGCAACATGGATGAAGAAGGCACTGAGACGACACAATAAGGAGGAAAGACTCTGAATCTTAGCCAAATCCTCTTTGGCTAAGCATGATACTTGATGAGGCACCTTCAGTCCAAATTTCAAGCAATTTGGAGAAAATTTTGTCATTTTCGATTTTTTTGGTCACAAAACAGAGTTTTCTACCCAACGCGTAGCGCCACTTGGCGCGTGCTTATAATTGGGAGATCCTGTGGAGGAAAACTTTGCATTTCTGGATTTGTTATAAAAATTTATGTATGTTCATGGATTACCTAAGGATTTCATCAAGTTCTGGGTTGCCTAAAGGGTCAAAAACATGCAAAAAATGACCTCACTGCCACCTTTTTCACCCACAGGAAGCAGTCTTGGGAGATTGAAGTGTTGGAGGAGTAAATGACATCCAAATCCAGAAATTTCACTTGGGTTGGAGAGTAGACAGGCAGGGTTTTCCAACAAGCTATCTGGGGATCAATTTGGACTTCGGGACGTGCCTCAAAATCAGCTCCAAATTTGTGCTATGCATACAGATTTTGGGCGCGGCGCATAGAAACTTTTGGTCAATGTTTCACTCAGCAACTCAGAATTTCGCCTGGTTTTGACCAGTTTTACCTTTTTATGTAACTCTTGCTCTACCTTGATGTAATTTCATTGACCATGATGTAATATTGGCACATTTTTACTTGTTATAGTAGATTCATTCACTAAAATGTGAAAAACAGCTAAATGAATTAGTTTCCTAACATATAGAGGCAAGTTGTTTAATTGCCTAAATTTCAGTTCCTTGTTTAGAATTGGTTCAAACAGCTCCTAGAATGATGAGCTCGACCCCTAGAGGCATGGGAAGGAGTTAGGCTTGTCTATATCATGTAATTTCTCAGTCATTTTCAGGGTTGGACTCTTGAGAAAGCCTTGAGCTTCATTGTACTTTCATATCAGCATTTTGGCTAAGGAATTGATACCAGGGTTTGCAGCACTCTTTGGGATCCATGTGGCAAGTTGTCTTGGTACAGTGCTTTCTTTTGTAATTGTGTTGTTTTTTATGTATGCCATTCTCTATCTTATTTCTTCTTAACTAAACAAACAAGTGTAAGTAGAATCCATTGAACATGCAGTGCTCTGCTTGAAGTTTGATTTAGTTATTTGATGTTTTCATCTGTTTGGAGAGGATCCATGGTTGCTCTTGCCCTCTTCAACTCCTACTCTATCTGATCAATCCATATCACTTGATTTAGAGTGCCAAATTCATTTGCCTACCTTGCCTCATTGAGATCCCTGCAAGACTGAGCCTCAATCCCCGCACCCCAAAATCTATTTTTTCATCGGAGCCAACGAAACTCCATTCTATCAAATCAAACCTTGCACTTCATACCTAGCCTAAAATTAGCTTTTATTTCAGTCATCTCAAGCCCCATCGAATATCTTTGCTGAGATTGACTCGGAGAGAGCCCTCTCCTGTCCTCGTAGGGCTAGCTATGAGGCTGAGCGTGGTTTGATGTGGACCTAGAACCTTACCTTTTCAACCTGAGGTAAATCTAGGCTCTAACATAGTGGCGACTCAACTGGGGAAGAAACGTTTATCATTGTTTGGCTTTGTAGACTAGAGACAGAGCCTGAAGTTAGCTAGGTAGCCTTCAAAAGGCTCTTGATTTGCATTAGCGAAAGTAGATGAAAGTTGCTTCAATCAATCTCCAGTCTAGTTTATAAACTGAACATCTGATCTAAACGATCACCCCAGTACATGAATCAAGTTAGATCTGATTGTTGATGGTGGAAAACACTCAGACACATATGAAGGCTAAAATCATTCACCTGTTGAATCGAGTGTCGAAGAATCCCAAGGTTCATACTTTTATGGCAACTCTACTCTTCACAAAATCAGTAGCCTGAAGAATCTCTTGGTGAATTTCAAAATGGATTGGCCTGCTCGAAGGTATGCTCCCATGAGCCGAGATCACATTCCAAGTTTTCCAAATAAAATTCCAAAGGTAGATTGGCAATGGAATTTGCGTATGTTTAAAGATGATGATAGGAAGGATGCTGCTTTACATCTGGTTAGATTTCACATGCATATTCGCAAGTTGAAGGTTGATTTTCCTAAAGATTGCTTGATGAAGATATTCCTGGCCACTCTGGAAGGTGAAGCCCAATCTTGGTATGAAAGTTTACCGCTTGCTTGTATTTACTGTTTAAAGGGTTTTCATGCCATGTTCTTTCAAAGATATAAAGAATCTTATCCATCATTAAATTTAGTTCAAGACTGTTGCAAACATGCTTATAGTTTTATTGAAAGCCTTGAGAAATATTATGAAGATGATAATTTCATGGACGATGAGATCATGGAGGCCCTGTATGAAAATCCATTTCAGCAACATAAAGAGAGCGATACTTATCAAGATGATCAAGAAACTTTGCAGCTGGATCAAGATCTTAGCACAGTGGAAAATTATGAAAGAGAAGGTTTTATTTCAGATCTGTCCATAGAAGAAGACAGTATGCAGGCCAGTCAAGTTTCAATTTCAGAATGTGATAAAGTCAAGTCGGCTAGTTCAGATCTAGATTCGGACTGTGATGATCAAAACAACCTTGTTCTGAATCCCATGAAGGAGAGCTCTGCTGTTGAGATCATCTGGAATGAAGAAGACAGAGTTATTGAACAAAGCCTTCATGAGGAGGTAATCCAGTCAGTTCATGAAAAACAAGAGGAGATCTTTGTTCAAGTAAGTGAAAAATCTTCTTTCGATAACTCAGTGGTAAATGATCCTTTGGATAGTTTGATTGCCATGTCATATGAAGATGATCAACAATGTTTTCAAATTTCAGAAGATCAGGGAATTAAGGACTACCATTCAGGTTTTTCACGTTTTGAAATGTTATTTCAAGAAGACAATAATCATTTGAGCAAAAGAAAAAAAAAAGTCTTATCTCCTATGTCTGAAGATGAGATAGATCAACTCCTAAAAGGTCATGTTACAGCTCAAGTTAACGCAGATCTGCAGTGTGCACATGGCCAAGAAGGTGATGGTGGAACTTCTTCCTCTTTTGAAAATGATGATATTCTTGTAATTAGCTTTATAGATCAGAAAATAGATAATATTTTCTTTCATGAAGATGATAAGGTTGTCATGTTTGATAATCTTGAAGATTTTTTTCTGTTCAAGAATGACCTTGACCATGAAATTGAGGAATATGAGCCTGAGAGAGACAATATGCCAGAATTTCTCATGGTCAAGGAATTTACAGCTAACACTCAGATGGCAGAGACTTATACCTCTCTATGCCTTCCTATCACTCAGCAACCAGTTGTTCTTTCAGATCAGAATGAAGGGAGTACTTGTATTTTTGCTGTTGGATCTCAAGACAAGCTAGTGCTTCAGGATTTTCAAGATCCTTTTGGCCTTCTTTTGCAAGCACCAGAGAAGATGAATGTTGGCTGGTTTGTTAGCATAAGCCTTGGTTTCAGTGGTTATTGTGAGTTTCCTACATGTAGATCGTTCTGCCTGCTCGAGGAAAGAGAGAGCAAAATTTCATTGAGTAGCCATCTACTGGATTGGTTACATTGGAAGGTTCACTTCACATGATTGTACATACTTCATCAGTAGGCAGGTAGTCGTCTTCATGATTTGAAGTTCTCAAATCTCGATGGTCTACTACCATTTAAAAGCTTTGTAAGTACTTGTTTTAGTTAAGTAAGTCTTGAGTCAAAGTTTCATAATATTTGGTTTTTGGGTGTTTTGAAGTTTTTGACTCCATTGCCCAATGGATAAGGCATTGGTCTGCTCTCCCAAAGATCTACCATTCTTGGCACCTCCAAGGAGCTACCATCCCCATTGGAGCCAATTTTAGTGTCAGTATTTGCAGCCTTCCTCCAGTGATCAAATATACTCTTACAAAATGGTTTCAGAGTGTCAAGGTCAAATTTTGTCATTTCAGTGAGTCTTCAAGCAAAATTTGGTCACTAGGTATTAGGTCTAGGGTTTGCTTTTACTCCTGTCAAAGTTGTCCAAATGTTGGTCCATGTCACTATTCAGCCGATTGTACCATCATTCATATATTTTCATCATCATGCTAAGTTCCACTAGGTCATTTTATGCCTTGTTCATGCTTCAGTCGTGCCTAGGTAAGGTCATTTCTCTCTCCTAGGGTTTTGAAGGCAATTTCTCTTGGACGGTAAAATCATAAAAAAAACTTGTATCCTGATGTTCATACACCTTCCCTTATCCTTAATGTACCTTATTAAACACTTCCCATCCCTAAAATCCCCCAAATTCCTCATTTTCGCACAAACCCTAGTTTCTTGCTACAACTTTTGGCAATTTTCTAGGCTAGGCCTGTGTTTTTCCCTTTTGGACCCCTTCCCCTCACTCAATCTTTGAAATTCTAATTTTACCTATTTCCTAACATCCCTCCCTACTTCTCATAATTTCCTCAATAATTTAGAAGCCCCTTATCCCCTTCATTTCGCTTCATTTCGACAAATCCCCTGTTCCACACATCGGTGTAGGTTTCACTCAAATGATGTTTCGGATCAATAAAAGATGAATTTGGGAAACCCGAGAGATGGTTTTGTCCAAAATAGGCCAAGGAAGAAAAACCTTATTCACTGTTTACATAGGTGTCATGGTTTTAGAGAAATGTCAAAAATACCGTTGCCTCAAGAGAATTGAATGCACCTCTGAAGTGACCTTGGGAAAATCAGGATTTCTCGTTGCTTGGTTGGCCAAATGACTTTCTTGATGATTCTAATGATAACTAGAAACAAATATATTTCCAATTAGCTATCATGAGCTCAATTTGGAGTTCAGGAAGACCTTCAAATGTTGATTGCAACAACACTTTTCCTTGAGGCAGCCTCATTTGGCACATTTTGACCAGTCTTGGGAGATTTGATTTTTGACAGGGTAAATAAACTCCCAATTGAAAAATTATAGTTGTATTGGAAATGAGACTCAAATACCTTTCCAATGAGCTATCCCGCGCCCAATTTGGACACCGAAAAGGCCTCCAAAAGTCTCCTGAGAGATGCGCTACGCATAGGGTTTGGTGGCGCGGCACATTAGGTTTGTGCACGGCGCATTGGGTTGGTGCGCATCGCATTGGGCTAGAACACAAGATTTTTGCCATTCATTTCACCAATAAAATTTTCTTGGTTTCTCCATGATTGAGTAAGTCAAAGCCACTCCTCTATTGCTCATAACTCGTGCTTGGTGTTGATTATGTGTTTGATTATGAAGATTTGAGTACAAAACTAAACCCTACTATCTTGTTGAGAAGTGCCTCCTTAGGGTTTTGCAACTTTTTGGTGTCAATCATCCCACCTCCCCACCTTTTTTCTTCCCATCTCCCATCACTTTTATCTCATCACTACACCATGCCATCTATCCCTTCAAAAATAGACAAGATTCATCACTCAAGTCAAAAAATCACAAATCAAGAAAAACAGAGTTAGAGTGAAGTGTCAAAGGTTTCAAAAACTCCAATCCACTTGGTTCTTCTCACTCCAAGAAGTTTATGAAATTTCCATTAACATGTCTAGTACTCATTGAAGTGGATTATGAGAGTTTGTGATATCAAATTGCAAACCCTATTACCTTGTTTTAAACTGCTCCTTATGGTTTGGATTTCAAGTTTCAAAAGTTTGATTTTTGTGCCAAATAGTTCAAAAACCATTCCTCACCTATGGTTCTGTTCCCCTTCATTGTAATATCATCATTGTTAATATTCCTCTCTTATTCCCTTATAATCCCATTATCACTCATTCTTGAATGTCCATATCCCTAAACCCTACCACTTCCTATTTCACTTATAAAAGATCCCCAAAGCCCAAAGTTCCCAAACAGTCAAGTGACTATCCCCACACTCAAATTTTCACTTGAAAAAAGTCCATGGTACCCATTGTTCACAGTCCTTTTCTATTTGGCACACATTTGGAAATCAAAACAAGACACCAAACTCTTCATATTTACCTCAAGCAACATGGATGAAGAAGGCACTGAGACGACGCAAAAAGGAGGAAAGACTCCGAATCTTGGCCAAAGCCTCTTTGGCTAAGCATGATACTTGATGAGGCACCTTCAGTCCAAATTTCAAGGAATTTGGAGAAAATTTTGTCATTTTTGATTTTTTTGGTCACAAAACAGAGTTTTCTACCCAACGCGTAGCGCCACTTGGCGCACACTTATAATTGGGAGATCCTCTGGAGGAAAACTTTGCATTTATAGATTTTTTATGAAAATTTATGCATGTTCATGGATTACCTAAGGATTTCATCAAGTTCTGGGTTGCCTAAAGGGTCAAAAACATGCAAACAATGACCTCACTGCCACCTTTTGCACCCATAGGAAGCAGTCTTGGGAGATTGAAGTTTTCGAGGAGCAAATGACATCCAAATCCCGCAATTTGACTTGGGTTTGAGAGTAGACAGGTAGGGCTTTCTAACAAGCTATCTTGGGCTCAATTTGGACTTCGGGAAGTGCCTCCAAATCGGCTCCAAAGTTGTGCTACGCATACAGATTTTGGGTGCGACGCATAGAGAATTTTGGTCAATTTTTCACTCAGCAACTCAGAATTTTGCCCAGTTTTGACTAGTTTTACTGTTTTATGTAAGTCTTGCTCTCCCTTGATGTAATTTCATTGACCATGATGTAATATTGGCACATTTTTACTTTTTCTAGTAGATTCATTCACTAAAAAGTGAAAAATAACTGAATGAATCAATTTCCTAACATATAGAGGCAAGTTGTTTGATTGCCTAAATTTCAGTTCCTTGTTTAGAATTGGTTCAAACAGCTCCTAGAATGATGAGCTCGACCCCTAGAGGCATGGGAAGGAGTTAGGCTTGTCTATATCATGTAATTTCTCATTCATTTTCAGGGTTGGACTCTTGAGAAAGCCTTGAGCTTCATTGTACTTTCATATCAGCATTTTGGCTAAGGAATTGAGACCAGGGTTTGCAGCACTCTTTGGGATCCATGTGGCAAGTTGTCTTGGTACAGTGCTTTCTTTTGTAATTGTGAAGTTGTTTATGTATGCAATTCTCTATCTTATTTCTTCTTAACTAAACAAACAAGAGTGTAAGTAGAATCCATTGAACATGCAGTGCTCTGCTTGAAGTTTGATTTAGTTATTTGATGTTTTCATCTGTTTGGAGAGGATCCATGGTTTCTCTTGCCCTCTTCAACTCCTCCTCTATCTGATCCATCCATCTCACTTGATTTAGAGTGCCAAATTCATTTTCCTACCTTACCTCATTGAGATCCCTGTAGGACTGAGCCTCAATCCCCGCACCCCAAAATCTATTTTTTCATCAGAGCCAACAAAACTCCATTCTATCAAATCAAACCTTGCACTTCATACCTAGCGTAAAATAAGATTTTATTTCAGTCATCTCAAGCCCCATCGAATATCTTTGCTGAGATTGACCTGGAGAGAGCCCTCTCCTGTCCTCGTAGGGCTAGCTACGAGGCTGAGCGTGGTTTGATGTGGACCTAGAACCTTACCTTTTCAGCCTGAGGTAAATCTAGGCTCTAACAGAAGCATTACTAGATTTAGAGTTCAACATCTTTTAGCAAGACGCCCTTGCTTATGGCAGTAAGTGCAACACATGTGCATCCTTTTGAGAGCATGATTTTCCTTGTCCATTGGACCTTTGGCTTCTTGCTTCTTTTCCTTCAAAAGTTTCTTGCATGTGGCTATCCTCTTCCAACATCTTAGAAACATTATGGTTATCCAAACCACAAAAGGAACATGCAATTATTTTCCCATATCTATGTGGAAATTTATCATGCTTTACAAAATCAAAAGGAAGATAATTAGAACCATATTTATACCTTTATCTTTCACCTTCATTGCCTTCATGAGGAGGTGAAGAAAATGAAGAAGTGGCTTCCTTTTCAATCTCTTCAAAGCTATTAGAGTTTCCACAACTCTCTGGTTTAGGTGTGTGCTTCTAAACACCTGCATCCTGCAAATGATGTTTCAAGCTATTACATTCCTCCTTAATATAATCTTCACACTTCTGAGGTAGAGGACCTGCAATGAAACTCCTTCTTGGAACTGTTTCAATGGCCTTCATGGAAACTTTGGAACTTCCTCCATAAGACTGTCCATAGCCAAGACCCAAATACTTAAGCCTTTCCTCAACCATTATTGGCTCAACAATACCTTGTGCATGTTTACCCAAGCCTTTTCCTTCATTGCTCATCTTGGACATTAGTTTGTAACCTATGCCTCAGGTATGCTTTTCAAAAGAACCAATACAAGCATTCTTAGAAGAATTTGAAGACAAACAAGAATGGTTTACCTCTTCTTCAAGTTGATACTTGACTAAGGCTTCTTTGGCAACAAAGAGTTGTGTCTCAAACTCATGCATCCTTTTCAGGTTCATATTTGCAATATGAAGTTACCTCTCCATTTCCTGCAATTTGTCAGAAAGCAATTGCTTCTCTTCCTCCACGGAATTCAACTGCTGTCTGAGTATGCTACTCTTCCTTCCATCCTCATACATTTCCCTCACCTTTTCCATCATGATGAACAAGTCTTGCTTCATATCTCCATCAAAGAATCTTGTGATGAAGGAGGAATTTGAGGATTCACTTGCAGAAGTTGTCATTATCAGAATGAACAAAAGAACTCCAAACAAGATTAACAAAGAGCTTATTCAAGAAACCTTTTGCAAAAAACCTCTTTTGCTTCAAGTATTGGCTTGAGGTCCTTTGGGATAAGAAGAATGCGTTCATCCCTTCTTCCTTCTTGTCCTTCCTAGACCAAGCTATCAATAGCTTCCCATTCACCTCTGCAAACTCACACAATAGTTAGTCTGCAACAAGCATACAATCAATCAGACAATCAATCCTTAACTGCCCAAACACCTTTCAGACATGCAATATTTTTCTCTGTCAATCAAGCATTTTGATTTGACACCACTTGCTCTAGTATAACCAGCTTTGATATCACCTTCCTGAAGGCGGGATTAATCAATCTCGGGCTCTGATACCACCTGATATGAAAATGGGGCACTAAAGGCTTCTTGTCAAGCTTACAAGAACCTCTCCCACTTCCAAAGCTTAAATGTTCCCAAGATCTAGTGATTAACCAATTGCGAAATTAAAAAGTGCTTGAAATAGGTGTATGCTCGTGTTTATTTTTAGACTGTTAAAGTTATTATGTGTATTTTCTTATGCTAATATTTAAACACACACAACAGTAAATAAAGTAGCAAACCATCAAACGCATAAGACAACAATATAATAAGGAGCTCACCCAAACCTCTTGGGCTATGTCTCCGTGAGCTCTAGTCAACTCAACTAGGCTCTTTGGGATTGTGGCATAAGTTCTTTTACAAGCTCCATGCTCAACTCCATTGGATTACATAGAAACAATAGGCTTAGAACACCATCTTATCCCTGGCTCTGAAGCTCTTGGGCTTTCTGGCTCTAGCTCTGGCTCTCGCTCTGGCTCTGGCTCTCGCTCTTGCTCTCGCTCTGGCTCTTGGCTCTGGCTTTGGTCTGGCTCTTGGTTTTGGCTCTTAGCTTTGGCTCTGGCTTTTGGCTCTCGCTCTAGCTTTTGGTTCTAGATATGGCTCTCACACTGGCTCTAGCTCTTGGCTTTGGCTTCTCTAAGCTCTCTCTCGGCCTCTGCGTACCTCTGTAATTCGCTTGACCTCCAAGTGATTCTTCATCAACCTTCCAGTGACCCTTTTCAGCAACTTTCAGCTCTCTTTGGTTTTTCGCTCGAACTCCAAGAAACTCCAAGAACTCCCTTAGTTGCTCTGCACTCCAGCTACCTCGTCAATTGAGCTCTCTGGCTTTCTTGAGGCATCCTTCCAGCTTTGTGACTTGTCCAACCATTTCTCTGCATGTAATCATTCCTCTGCAGCTCTGCGGCTTCTTCTGCTCCTTGTCTCTTCGACTGGTCATCTAGCTCTGTTGCTCTATGGCTTTTTCTATGTTACAAGTACATCATTTTCTATAAAACACCTGCTTGCAGCGTTGCACAATGATCAGGGGTAGTTACAAAGGAATCAAGGCCTTCCTTCAAGTGAAAACCCAAAAATGGAACGAAATTCCAATACACAGGGATTTACCGGAAATATACTATCGGGCGTGAAATCCAAACTTCAAACATTATAGAATCACCCCTATAAACCCTATCGGGTCCACCTTTAGTCGGCATATCACATCGCATAGGCAGGGGGTCCAAAAAACCTCAATACACGGGAATACATTGAAATCTCGAAAAACTGGATTTCAAATTTTACGTAATCGGGTAATCCCGTCGAGTTTGACCCTTTATCATTTATTGTAATCGCAATCGCATTGGCCCTAGCATTGAGGATCGTCAATCGTCGATCAAATCCTGATCATTGATCTGCTCCTTGATCGGATGGTCGATATCGCATCGCATGTCGTTATCGCATCGACCCTTTGTATCAAGGATCACCAATCTCCCGACCGCTGATTAAATCTGGACCATTGATCTGCACACCCGATCCAAAATTCGATATCGCACCATGGCATATCGCATCAGCATATTTCATATGTAACAACCCTGGGGTTCTTCCCTTTGAATATGTCGATCCGCTGATTTGATCATCAGCAATCACATGTCGCATAGCCTGGGGTCCCAATATCACATGCAGGCCTATCTCTGACCTAATATATCAGAGATCGTTGATCAGGGGTTCCTTCCACCTAGCCTTAAGTCTACCCTTTGAACCTTTTACAATGCGATTTTTCCTTTATAAGGCCTTTTATACCATTTTTTGAAGAAATGCCTCCTTTTCAAAGGAATAAAGGCAAGCTTCTTTTTGCGATAACTTCATTATCCAAAGTCAGTTTTAGCCCATTCAAGTTACAATAGATTTAGAATGAAAAGATCTCTACAATGGGACTATTTCCAGGAGCATCCTTGGACTTTCATTTTCCTCTGTGAGGAACACTTTAGACTTAGAAGTCTATCCAAGATCCATTTTGGATCATTGGTGCATGATGGGTGTTTGTGGCTGTAGGAGCCAATACCCATCACTGACAGGTTGATCCATAGGATCACGTGGTTGCCTTACACGGAGAAAATTTGGCCATGATATTTGGCAGAAAAGGTGGCGAGTAGGCCCTTGCAAAGGCCATCAAATAGAAGTTTAAGTCGGTAAAGAAGCTGCATGGATATACCATATCCAACATCTGTGACCCTAGTGTAAATGTGGCTACGCAGATTTTAGTAGGGAAGGTGATGAGGAAGTGTCACCTCAATGAGGTGTCGACACCTGTCATCGCGTTAGCCGCCCAGTGTGCCAAAGGAGTTTAGTTCAATTGGGCAGACTATCTCCATGGTGAGTTCCTTACGAACTGCCACGAAGCATAGGAGCTCAGCAAGATGTTCCACTACACATGGCTCTTGTTGTCGATTGTGCTAGTAGAATGGGAGCTGCTAGAGGACTTCCAATTCCCTTCGGTCGTGCTAGACCTACCAGAAGCAGTAAAGTACACTTTGCTGTGGGCGACCAAGGATGCGCAGTGCATCAAGGACAACAAGACCTTATGGATTTTGATGGAGATGAACATCCGCATGGTGATCAATCACAAGCCGCGTTTGTCACCTATGGTGTTTCCCAATCTGCAGGTCTAGACCAAGTTTAAATCAAATTTTAACCATGTGGCCATCAGGGTGCAGAAGGACCTTGCACAGAAATGGTATGACTTGCCTTACCTGGCAACGGATGACACCATTGATGCAGTTCTTAATTGTTGGTCGGTAGAGTGGCGCACTACAACAGACTTAACGGTAGGAGGGAGCAAGTCTGCCACACAGAGAAAGAAGGAGGAGGCCAAGCTAATGATGATGCAGCTATCCTAAAAGAGAAAGAAGGAGGTTGCTAAAAAGGCCTAGGCAGATCATGATTCCACTCAGCAGACAAAGAAGCAAACAGGTGGAACAGGGCGAGGCTTTGACAAATACGCGAGGTCACCTTGACCTGAGACAGACGAAGAAGCAGACGAGTAGATGGAAAAGACGGCGTGGACCCATAGGTGACATCTGCTCGCATCAAGTGTCAAAGGGAGCAGGAGAAATGAGGGTCCAGGAAGAAATCAAAGGCTACCAAGACATCACTGGACCCAATCACACTCACAGAGGGTGATTTGCATGACATCGGTGACACGGTACGAGATGTCACCACGAAGGCCCTGCAATAGTTTGAGTAGCAGCATCAAATGATCTTGGGGGCTATCCAAACAGGTTTTCAAGAGCTGCAAACCCACATGTCACAAGCTGGCATGGTGTCTACCAGCCTTTCTATCAACACTTCAGAGGCTATCGAAATGCTCCACGCTAAGGACTATAGCATGATAGTGTTGCTTGATGGAGCACTGAGCATAGAGAATGAAGTTGACAAGCCCACTGTCAGTGCCCTCAAGGGAGTAGGGTTGAATCTAATAGTGCTCCCTGGCGAGGTGCTCCACCTATTGCAGGATGGAGTAATTGTAGAGTTGAGGGTTCGTGAGCACTACAACCTCTAGGTGATTAGTGAGCAGTGGATTAACAATGAGCAGATGGCACTACAGTGAGATTTTTCCATCACTGCTGTGATCGAGGAGACCAAATAGAAAAAGCGTATAATGCACGTCATTGAGGAGGCATGCCAAATGGTCATAGAGTTGGCCATTCTTGAGGAAGAACCAGTCGAGGTGCACATCCGCAAGCTAGCCACGGGGGTGCGCGATGCTCGTACAGAAATGGCAAGGGTTCAATTGGAGTTGAACTTGTAGATCGTAGAGTTATAGATGAAGGCCTAGCCTTCAACTCTACCAGGATTAAAGGAACAGTGGGCGACCACTGTCATAGAAGCAGTAGCGGCGGTTGATAGTGTAGTAGCAGACTACACACAACTTTTTGAGCAGTTGTTTGAGGTCTTGACAGAAGCACAAAAACAGCAACAACAGTATGATGAGGTCAAAGGCACAATGCGACCGTCGTGCTCACATAGCGATTGGCGAAGCTACAAGAGGCCAAGCAGCTGAAAGAACAGGTGGATGCAGTGCTGCATAAGGAAGTGGTGTTGAGGGCACGACTGAAGCCTTGGCTGGATGATGCTTACGCGGTGACAACCTCTATTGAAGGAAAGCTTGTGACTCTACAAGAAACTCAGTAAAAGCTTCAATCCGACACTTCAGGAGTAGTGACTAAGAAAATGGTTGAAGATGCGAAGCAAGCAGCCACACAGTGCACTACTGAGGTTGCGATCATACAGGTCGAGCTGGGAGGTCTTCGCACTAAGATCTCCACACCTGCTGAGTGACTCGAGGGTGAGTCACGATGTTTGTGTTGGGGGCCCGTTGGGAACAAGGTCCCCCAAGGATAGTTTTGGGACTAAAAGCCCATATTTTGGGTCGAATTTTGTAATAAAGTTTTAAAGTCTCCACATTTTGTGGTCACGGAGCGCAGAGGTGTCATGAGTTATAAAGGGTTGTCCACCCTTATTTTTGTAATTAAAGTCAGCTATAAAGATCTACCCATGGTCCGCGAACCATGGGATTGTATAAAAAGAGCTAAGTAAGTAAGCTCTAAGTAGTTAAGAAGTTATAGTGGTAGAAGAAGTCTTGAGGACAAGGGGAGAAGTCTAAGTTTTTGGGTCATAGCGTAGGTAGAGGTTGTGTAGCTAAGTGCATAGAGGCCTAGGGTAGAAGTCCACAGTTGAGTGCATGTACCCCTGCAGCTGTGTGTACAGGGAAGATAGAGTTTGTAATCATCTGAAGTTATTAATAAAGAGAAGTATTCTACAATTTTTGTGTTTTTTTTCTTGTTAATCCATTTTGTCCTATTGTGTATAAATTTCATTTATAATGCTTATATGATGCATGAATGTATGTAGTTACGTTGGATAATTAAAAGCAAGTAAGGATATCTATTTACGCGGCGCTAATTGTGATTATTTAGTAAGATAAGTAAACACTTAAGGATAACTTGGAAACTTGTTCTATATGTTTCTTTAGTAGTGCAAAAGCACCAAAACCGCAGGTTAGGGCTACACGAAGGCCAATCATACCCCTTCATAGAGGTACTGAAGGGTGGAATAAAGGGCTAGATATAGAAAGCCCTAGAACTTAATGACTTGCGTGAAAGCAGGAATAAGAGGAATAAATTGGCATCATGACCATCTCAGGGTGCAGAAACTTGGTTGTAGCATCCCCCCATACTACTTCGTGTGAGACTTCGATCCGCGCTCTGTGAGCTGATGCCGAAAGGGTCAGTAGTGTAGGGATTTGTTTGGCTAACTAACATTGAACCTGGGTTAGGCCCCACCAAGCCAATAGTTTGTCTCGTGGGTCAGGTTATTAGACATTGTACATCTACCTGTCTCTTATTTTCCACAAGATGACAGAGATTCAAGAAAACAATAAGATATTACAAGGCATATGAACTTACAGTTGGTGAAATCTTAATGGAAATTTGAAACATTAAAGTGATAATCCTTTATAGAAAACTTTGCAAATATACAAATACATGTAAAAATTTCGAGGTGTACAACCATTATCTATTAAATGTGTTAAACACACACATGGAAGAAGGAGTATGAAAGATAAAACATGACAGTACATTTTTTATTAACAAATGATATACATTTATAGTACATGGTTTGATCGTTGGGTTCCATGTCTTAAGGTCTCTTGGACTTCCTTAATATATTCCGCTTCCACACTAACCCATAGAGGATTAGGTTTCCAACATTCCCCCCCTTAATCTGAAGGGTTGTGTATGAGTGTAAGAAGAGAGCTGTAATACAAAAATGTGCAAAAATGCATGGTAGCACTAGGCTGAATTTACTCTTTGAAATGTTGGTATAAAGGGTGGTGGTTTAAGGATGACCACCAACGCTGGAACGCTTAGTGCAATTCCCAGAACTCTTCTAAGTCTAGCATGAAGCTCAAGTCTTCTGCTAGAGGAAGTGATCTTGATGTTTTTAAGAGGGAAACCTTCAACCAATAAAGGAAGGTCTCACCTCACATAAAAGGAGAACCTCAACCTGAAAAGGGAGGTCTCAACCTGTGATGGTTTAAGGATTACCACCAACTTTGGAATGCTTAATGCAATTCCTGGAACTCTTCCAAAATTGGAAAGAAGATGAAGTCTTCTACTAGAGAAAGTGTCCCCAATTCTATTCCTATAACTCTTCTGAAACTGGAAAGAAGCTGAAATCTTCTACTAGAGGAAGTGTCTCAAATTCTTTGAAGAGGCATTACCAACTGAAGGCATGCTTAGGGGCATCTTTATCTCTGGCTACAACTCTGAATCTGGTATGGCAAGTTGTGGCTCAGGCTCACTTGATGTGGCTTTGAAGCTTGTAGATGACCATCATTTTCCCCCTTGTCAGATACAAGGTGAGATAATGGAGAAAACTCAACTGCAAGAATGTTCAATACCCTAGAACAAGTTCTGACATGTGACATGAATATCTTCTTGGTTGTTGATGCCCATTGCCAAGAAGTGATCCATCTAAAATGAATCTTTGTTCTTGCAAGGGGTTTGTTTCTGAAGCATCTATTTGAAGAATGACTGGTTTTATGACAGTGCTTACATGGATGAAGATTAAAACAGTGATCTTTCAGATGGCCAACTCGGTCACAATGTTGGCATTTCACAATCTGTTGTTGTTGTTGTTACTGTGGAATAGGGGCAGAATATGGAACAGCTGGAGGTGAACTTTCATGAAGGAATCCAACACACTAAAACTCAATGGGCTTTGAGTAGTCTGGAATATGAAATGACAAGTCCTTCTCATATCCAAGATCAGTTCTGTGCTTGTTGTAGACAAGCTCTTCCCAAGGTCTGATGATGGGCTTGGGAAGTGCAGGCTGAATTTATGCTTTTGCATGCAAATTTGTTGTTGTATTAGGCACTAAATCTGAATTTGGAACATTATTGAATTGTTGTTTATGGGAGTCTATTTCATTAATCTGAACAGAAACAGGTTCAGAATGATGACTCCAATGTTGTAATTCTTCTTGTTGTAGTTGAGATTCAAGCTGCAAAAAATCAATTTGTTCCTGTGCATATTGTAGACATGTCTGAATTTCAAAGAGAGAGTCTTTGTTGATTTTGACTATGTTTTCAACACTAGAATGTATTATTGTATTCAGAAACTCTAATACTCCATAAAGTCTTCTCATTTTATCAACAAATCAAACTCTGTTAAATACACTTATTTTAACTTATTTTCAAAGATATTAGAAGTTGCTCTAATTTCGATTTGCACCAGGTTTTGGCTGAATGGTGAAATCATACAACTTTTGGAATAATGGGATAACTTCTATATACTTTAATACTCTATGAGAACTTCAAAACTTAACAAAAAAACCATAATGAATTTTAAATACAATGCCACAACTGGGGCTGTTAGAGTCGGTCTAGTTATCCCTCCATTAGAGATCAAAGCTCTTTTTTGCATTTCATGTTTTAGGTGTCCCACCAGTTTCCATTAGTTGCATTTCGTTAGGCATGCCATAACTCTGATGGAGTGGTTTGTGTCACTCATTCCCCTCGTGCATATCGCTGCTGGTTCAGGTTAAGTCATAAAGCTTCACAAGTCATTTACAGTCATGTTTTAAATTTTTAGGTCTAGGTATAGGGTTTGAGTCAGTTTAGTCTTGAAAAGCCTTAGAAGACCAGCAGGCCAGAGGGATGTCTTTGATAGATCATCACTTCAAGAGTTTTCATCATTGTACAGCTGAATAAGGACTTCTCTTCAAAACTCTGTTTTGAAGACAAGTCACCACCTCATTTTTGTAAAAATTGTCAAATTTTTAGTTCTTCAATTGTTCAAATGCAGCCTTGGTCTCCTTTGCCGAAGCATATTAGAGCTATCCCTGCAAAAAATTATCAAAGAAAATCATCATTTCAACCAATTTTAAGGATGAAACCAAAAATATCAGAGTCTATTAATTGTGAAAAAGTGTCAACAACAAAACATAAGAAAGTGGGTTTTGGTCAAGCAAAAATCAAAAGGGAAACTATATGAAGCTTTTTCTCCTCATTTGCAACCCATTCCACATTCCAAGAGTGAAGAGCAACATTCTAAGGTGATTTTGTGAGTTTGTGGGTAACTTGAGCCGTTTTCAGGGTGCACGGCGCATCAGGATAGGCGTGCGGTGCACCAGAGGCACGCAGCGCATCAGGCAACGTTTTACAGTGTATTTTAACACGCGCGCGACGAATCGAGAGCGCGCGGCACATTGGGTTAGGCGCGCGACGCTTTCAGGTTCATTCCCAGACTTGCCTAAAACTCACTCAAAAACCCTCTCCTCATGCATCAATTCGCAGGTAGGCCTGCACTCATGGCTTGATTTTGGTTTTTGATGGTTTATGTAAAGAAAATGTGATATATTTGCCATGAAAACCGAATGTAAAAATCCTCCTTCTCTACTAATTTGCTATAAGGATTTTCAAGTGCCAAGTTTGTTGTAGGGTTTTCAAAATACATGTTGCCAAGGCTTCTTATTTCCCTTATTTCCCATTCCCTATATTCCCCAATACTTTTCCCAATAATTCCCCATCAAACCCTATATCTTCCTCTCTCAAAATCCTAAACTCTCCCTTCTACTACAACCATATAACCCCTACCTCATCCTAAAACCCTAACATTTAAAAATTTCTATGCCCCTTTCCCTCCCCTAATTTCCTTATTTTATTTCCATTGTTCCCATTTCCCTAATGCTTCCCTTTTCCTAACAATTCCCTTGCCATTTATGTCCCCTTGGTCACAGCATTTTGATAAAAAGACAAAAAATTCAACAGTCAAATTTTGGCAAACAGTTCTATATCAGCATATATATATATATTTCAGCTACCTTGTTGTTAAAGAACATGTCAGAGACCGAGTCAGTATATGAGCAGGATTATGATAGTGACTCTACACCGGAGGTCAATGTGCCTAATGTGCCACGGAGGTATCACAAAGGTGGCAAAAGTGGACAACATGTTAGGGAGGAGCCTACTTCTTTGGCTCAATTGCAAGCTTGCCCACTTGCAATGGATTGTTTTCGGCGCCAAGCATATTACCAATATTGTGAGATGATCTCACAAACTCAGCATCATCAGGAACTGGTCCGTCTATTTGTCCTTAACCTACAGGATGGTCATGTAAACCTTGCCGGAGTGGATTTCACTTTGTCACCTGATACTATTGCTCAGGCCACTGGGATACCCAATGTGGGGGAGGAATGGAGTAAACGCCAGATGCTGGACAGGTATTACTATGAGCCATATATCAAGCCCGCATATATCAGACACTTGAGCACAGCCTTTCCTTTCAGATACTTGAAAGATGAGTTTGCACCATTGATGAAACTCATCATTTAGTATTTCAGCTGTGAGGGCAGATTCTCACGTCTCTATGCGTACCATGTTCGTTTATTGATGCATTTCACATGGGTACGTATGATGAACATTCCGTTTTTCATGTGCTGAAACGTAGAGAGGATGGTACCTTTAGTACAGAGGAAGACCCCGACACATCAGCACAGGAGCATATATCACTATGCATTGATCAAAATCATAGTGATGCATCAGTTGGCACAGCAGGGTAT
>APFE031656543.1:0-13187 GCA_000404065.3 Pinus taeda
ACACTTCAAGGTAAAAACGGATCATGATAGCCTTAAATATTTTTAGAACAAAGATTATCCTCTGAAGAGCAACAAAAGTGGGTCACAAAGATGTTGGGTTATGACTTTGAAATCATCTACAAAAAAGGGAAGAAAAATGTGGTGGCAGATGCACACTCAAGAAAGGATGAGGATGTGGAAGCATTGTTGTGCGCCATTTCTATTATCAAACTGTTAGGACTCTGAATTGTCTATTTTTGACCCTACATTTTGTTATGATATTACTCTTTTTAACCTATGAATTGAAACCCTTGATATCATTTTTGACCTCATCATCCCAAGGTATGAAGTAACTTTCCTCATTTGCTATATGATTAATTATTCAACACATATTCATGTTATCTTTACAATTAATCTTTGGAAATTAGCTAAGTCGCTGACAGTTGATTGGAATTGTTCAAAGTCCACAAAATCATGATTCACAGTTGCTGCAACACCAGGAACAGCAACTGTGTAGTTGCTGCAAAACCAGAAGCAGCAACTGACTAAAGCAGGAAATGTCTTAATTTGCAACAGCAAATTTCTAAAGCTAGCAGGACTATACTCGGCCGATGATGATAAAGCGTGATCAAGCCAATCCGGCCACAGACACGGGAACACCAGGAACAGCACAAAGTATTTTAAGGGACGGTTAAGATGTACCGAATCAGCAACAACAGCAGAATAACCGAGGATAGCACGAGGAATCCGAGGAAATAGACGAAGACCATCCGTTTTGCAACAGCGGAAAGAACCGATTAACCAAGGATGACAAAAGTATATATTGTTGTAACAGTATGCTGTAACAGGAATAAATTTCCTATTTTTGTACAGAAGAATTAAACTGTAGGAAAATCTATTGTAATAGATGTCTCCTCTATAAAGAGGAGACATCTAAAGTTGAAAGAGGAGCATGTGATACCAAATTATTGTAGTGTTGAAGGTCGGAACCTCTGTTGTAATTGAACTTTTGGCAGATGAATAAAGTTTTGTTCTGAGCAGTTTGATTTAATATTTGTGTGCAGGGGAATCTTGTGAGAGGGACAGGGCCCACCTTCTTCACAAGATTCACCCATTCCTTTTCTGTTAAGTGTGTGTTAATTATGTATGTGTTTAGCCTTTCTTCTGATATTTCCCTTTTGCTGATACGTTGTTCCTTTAATCGATTGGCGCTGTGAGAAGTGTGTCACCGATGAATAGGATTTTGGTGTGTATTTTCGACTGGTCACAGAGGCAGGTGTTGGGCGTCCTTATTTTGAGGACAGGGTCCTGGTCCTCTATTACAAACAGCCATCATTTTTCCGCAGATTTGTTACCTTTACTCAATTTCATTTCATTTCTACAATAGTTTAAGATTGCTGTAACGCAGAGTAAGTGTTTGATAGGAATTAGATTTTTTGTACTACAGCTTTTAATGCTTTTGAAATTAAAGTGCATACAGTACGAGGTCACCTTTGAAATAAAAGGACTTTCCCGAGTTGACAAATTAATGTGGTACTCGACTGTTAATCCATAACAATTCAAGCGACCAACATTTTGGCACCGTTGCCGGGGAAGGCGACTAAAAATTTTTAAGGCATTAATGATTTTTCTTTAGAATAACAGGTGCATGAGAGGACGCAAGAAAGCTAACTTCACGGGCGGTAAGGGCACAGGAGGCGGAAGAAAAACTTTCATTAACGAGATCATTTCAAAATCTGAGACATCTCAGAGAACGAGTTCCCGAAGACCTCAAATCCAGTATTCCTCCCAAATAGATCATCAGACAGAGGAAGTACTAGGGCCTGAAAGGAAGCTGGAAACACCAGAGCACATTGAGGAACTAGTAGAGGAACCTGAAGAAACAGAAGATACTGAAGACAGAGCCAGTGACTCAGGGAGAAGAATAATGGAGGATAACAGAGCAGAAAGAAGGGGGGAAAACTCACTTTCCACCCTGGAATTTCCTATTGGGAACCTCCCAAGAGGAGCAGTCCCTATGAAAAATATTCCACCTGCAGCATTGCCTAATTTTCATGGGTTATCCTCGGAAGATCCCGATGAGTTCCTCTTTGAATTTGATATACTGTGTAGAAGTTATGATTATGTAACTCCTACTCAGAAGTTAAAATTGTTTCCAGCAACACTGAAAGGGAATGCATTAAGATGGTTTATGAGCCTAGGGGCTCATGTAATCACCACATGGGATCAAATGAAAGAAAATTTTCTGAGCAAATATCAGGACTACTGTCGAACAAGAGAAAGGAAGGAAGAATTGTTCAAAATGGTTCAGACAGAGGACGAGAATCTGGAGGACTTTGTAGAGAGACTGCAATATAATCTGCAGGGATCAGATCACCCAACCATGAGTAAGGATATTTTGAAGACAATACTACTAAAAGGAGTACGAGATGACTGCCTAGATATGTTAAATATGCTCGAAAAAGGGGATATTTCCAAAGAACCATTTGATGATATTATCAACCTCTGCATGCGGTGTTCCAGAGGAGCAGCAAGCAGACCTAAAACGAGGGACAGTACATATTCAAGAGTCCATAAGTCAGCAAGCGGAGGAGCAACACGAGCTGAAATAGGTAATCTAGTTGAAGAATTTAAAACTGAAATGCTAAGCTCTTTTGCTTCAAAAATTGATGCTCTACAGGTTAAAAAGAAACAGGCAGAAGCAGAAGCTGCCCTGGCTATATTTTGCTCCAAATGCAGAGGAAAGCACCCACTACGGGAATGCCCATTGGATAAGGTACCAATTTGTACCATTTGTGAAAAGGATCATGAAACTCAGCAATGCCCTTCTTTGCCAGGAATAAAGGCAGCGCTGCAATCAACTGAAGAAGAAGCTGAAGCAGTGTACCTGATGACACAGAGGAGGCAATGGCCACAAAGACAAGGTATGAATTCTAACACATCATTTAGTCGTTGGAATAATCAGTCTCCTTTTCAAACAAATTTCCCACCCATGAATCAAATGCAATACCCACCCTTTAATCCGATGCAATTCCCTATGCAGCAACCAAATCCTCCTTTTACTAACCCTACTATGTGGAATCCTTGGACTTTTCAACAACCTTATTTCAATCAATGGAATCCAAATTGGGCAACCCAGCAAATTCCATTTCCTCAACACCAGCAATCTCTTTCCTTACCATCTAATGCCTCGCAAAATAACCAGTCAATCAGACCCCAACTGCCTGTGCAACCTAATCCCAACCCAAACAATAATAAAGCCTTGCAGGTAATCGATATTCAAAGTCAACCTGTCTCCCCTATGCAATGTAATGACATCCATTTACGCTCTGGGAGGATAGTTGAACCCATCATAGATGACATTACTGACTCTGAAAAAGAGGAAACTAGAAAGGAAAAGTCATCTAAAAAAGACACTGAAACTCTTGAATCATCTTCTAACAAGATTGTCCAAACAGCAGAGCCACCCTTTCCTGAAAGATTGGCTCTTACTAAAACATTTGAGCCACCAACTTTTAACCTTTTAGGAGAACTGCAGAATTTATATGTCAAAATCCCATTATTGCAAGCACTAAGAGATGTCCCTATCTATGCCAGAATTGTTAGGGATATTTGTATTAAAAATCCTGGAAGAAAAGCCAAGGAACCCCTCAGAGTTCATGTGATGGGGGAACTAACCACTTTGATGACAGAAAAAGACCCCCCTATGAAATATGGTGACCCCGGTCACCCTACAATAACAGTTCAGGTCGGAAAAACCTTTGTCTCTAAAGTTCTAGTAGATCTAGGTGCAGCAATA
Source organism: Pinus taeda (assembly GCA_000404065.3). Classification (NCBI taxonomy): domain Eukaryota; kingdom Viridiplantae; phylum Streptophyta; class Pinopsida; order Pinales; family Pinaceae; genus Pinus; species Pinus taeda. The sequence goes on from APFE031656543.1 coordinate 3,779, forward strand.
AATATTATGACACTTGAAACAGCACAATTACTGCAGTTGAAACACTTAATTAGGGAAACTCCAACCATTCTAGAGCTGGTTGACCGCTCTACAATTAAACCTAGAGGAGTCATTGAAGACCTGGTAATTTCCGTAGAATCTTGGAATTACCCAGCTGACTTTGTGGTGTTACAAACTAAAACAAAGTTGGGGGGTCATCCATTAATTCTAGGAAGACCTTGGCTGGATACAGCAGATGCTTTCATCAGCTGTAGGTCTGGATCAATGACAATATCTAATGGGCAGGAAACCAAACAACTGACTCTTTATCCTCATGCCACACCCACGATTAATAACGATAATTCAATATGGGTAGATTATGAGGATCAGGAAACCCAACCTATTTTAACTGTCGGACAAGATTTAACTCTCAAAGACTCAACCGAAGATGAACTAATCAGCAACTTTATTTCTGAACCTTCTTCGGTTAGCTCATAAATACATAATCACCTCACTGCAATCCTAGAATCTGGATCCCAGAACAACCTTGAAACTGAAAATTTACCTCAAATATTAGCTGGCAGTCCTTCCAAAAGTATAACAGTAGAAATCGAACCAGGAAAAACATTAAATATAAATCCTAATCTAACAGATGATCAAAAACAACAGTTAATGAAGCTACTCAAAGAAAATAAAGGAGCATTCGCTTGGGATTATACAGACATGAAAGGGATTTCTCCTGAACTATGCACTCACCGTATTTATATTAAAGAAGGATCGCGGCCAATTTGTCAACCCCAAAGACGAATGAACCCTAATTTAAGGGAAATAGTAAAAGAAGAGCTTCAAAAATTGTTAAATGCAGGATTTATATATCCCATATCTGATAGTGAATGGGTTTCTCCACTAGTAATAGTACCCAAGAAAAATGGGAAATGGCGAGTATGTGTAGACTATAGATCCCTAAATAAGGCCACCCAGAAGGACCATTTCCCTTTACCATTCATTGATCAGGTATTAGATAACTTGGCTGGTAAGAAATTATTTTCCTTTTTGGATGGATTTAGCGGATATAATCAGATAAGGGTTGCACCTCAGGATCATGATAAAATCACCTTTACTAGCCCTTGGGGGACCTTTGCTTATAGGGTTCTTCCATTTGGGCTATGTAACACCCTAGCAACATTTCAAAGAGCGTTGATAGGGATCTTTTCTGATATGATAAATGATTCCTTAGAAATTTTTATGGACGACTTCACTCCTTATGGAACAACCTTTGAAGATGCCCTGCACAATCTTGAAAAAGTACTTAAGCGATGTATAGAAGCACATCTTGCCTTAAGTACTGATAAATGCCATATGATGATGAATGAAGGCATTGTATTAGGCCACTTTATTTCACTGTTAGGAATTAAAGTTGATCCCGCAAAAATACAGGTAATTTTGACCCTCCCTATCCCCAAAACCCAGACAAAAGTGAGGAGTTTCTTAGGACATGCAGGGTATTACAGAAGATTTATCAAAGACTTTTCTAAGATAGCTTCTCCTCTGTTTGTGTTACTAACGAAAAATGTTGAATTTAAGTGGACTGATGATTGTGAAAAAGCATTTGAACAGCTTAAACATCAGTTGTCCATAGCTCTCATTTTGAGAGGACCAGATTGGGCACTCCTCTTTCACATATCCTCTGATGCCTCAGACATTGCCATTGGAGCTGTCCTAGGACAAGAATAAAATGGTCTTCCCTATGCCATTTATTTCATTAGTAAAAACATGACTCCCGCAGAACTTAATTATACAGTCAATGAGAAAGAATTTCTAGCAGTTATTTATGCTATCAACAAATTCCGACATTACATTACTGGTTATACTACTTTTGTGCATACCAACCACTCTGCCATTAAATACCTAATGAATAAATCAGTTACAAATGCTCGAGCCACTAGATGGTTACTGTTATTACAGGAATTTGATATCACAATTGTAGACCGACCAGGAAAAGAAAATGTAGTTGCTGACTTTCTTTCTCAGTTAAAAACTAATGAAAATATTCCAGTAGATGATTCTTTTCCCGATGAGTATTTATTTGCAATCTCTGCTCACTCACCTTGGTATGCAGACATTGCTAACTACTTAGTTGCAGGAAAATTACCATCACACTTATCGCATAGAGAAAAAAGGAAAATTATTCAGCAGAGCGCTAGGTACAGCTGAATAAGTGGCTGCTTGTTTCACACAGGACTCGATCAGGAGATCCAGAGATGCATTGGTGAAGATCAGATTTATGATGTATTGAAAGCTTGCCACGATGGACCTTGTGGAGGACATTTCGCGGATAAAAGAACAGCACACAAGGTTCTCAGGATGGGATATTATTGGCCCTCAATCTTCAAAGATGCAAAGAAATATGTCAGGGCCTGTGATAGCTGCCAAAGAATGGGCCAGCCTAATCACAGGGATGAAATGCCACTCAATCCCCAGGTAATTCTTGAACCATTCGAAAGATGGGCACTAGATTTTATAGGTCCCATTAATCCTCCATCTAATCAAAGAGTTTACATACTAGTATGTACAGATTACATGACTAAGTGGGTAGAGGCCAAGGCACTTATCAAAGCTAATGAGGAATCAGTATTAACATTTTTAATTGAAGAAATATTCGTTAGGTTTGGGTTGCCTAGGGAGCGAGTCACTGATGGAGGACCTCCTTTTAATTCTCATGGCTTCAAAGACACATTGCAGAAATACCATATTAAGCATAGAATGACCACAACTTATCACCCCCAGTCAAATGGGCAGGTGGAAAGCACCAACAAAGTCATAGAAGCTATTCTGACAAAAACAATAAAGGAGAACAGGAGGGACAGGTTTCAAAATCTGCCTGAACCACTTTGGGCATATAGAACCACTTGGACGAACACCACAGGCTTTTCACCCTATGAGTTAGTTTTTGGTAAAAATGTTGTTTTCCCTTTGGAGTTTGAAATCAAAACTTTGAGGACTGCTTTAGCTGTTAACCTTGATTTGAATGATGCACAGACAGCCAGGTTGCAGCAACTCTAGGAGCTAGACGAGAAAAGATTGGATGCCATCCACCAAACAACCATGATTCAGCAACAAAGAACTAGATGGCATGACAAAACTATTAAGCAGAAGCAGTTCCAGAAAGGTAACTGGGCTTTATTATATGATTCCCGTTTCGAGAATTTCCAAGGTAAATTGAGAACAAGGTGGCTAGGACCTTATGAAATAGATGTTGTATTTCCAAACGGAACAGTCAGAATTTTAACGATTGATGATAATAGAACACCGTTATTAGTGAATGGATACCGACTCCGTCCGTATCAACGGCCTGTTTCTAAGGAGGATTTCAAAGCTACCTGCATGGCAGAATTAAACTATGTTTTTTGGGGGAATTTGCTTCCCCTCAAGGCACTTAAATTTCTATTCATTTATTTATTCTTAGATTAGATTTCTGAACTAATAATCCCTGCCAAGGGGTTGCTATGTTACAATTAGTTGTTTTGCAGATCTTACTTTTGGAGGATGGCTGAGAATAAAAATCCTAAAAGGATCACTTTGCAGCTTGGGAAAGCTTTTTGGATCATAAGTCAAGTTTTACACCATTTTCCTGTTGCTGCAACACCATTCCTTGTTGCTGCAACACCATTTCCCGTTGCTGCAACACCATTCCTTGTTGCTGCAACACCATTTTCTGTTAATGCAATATCATTCCCAGTTGCTGCAACACCACTTTCCGCCATTCCTCGTTGCCGCAACACCACTTTCCATCATTCCCCGTTGCTGCAACACCACTTTCCGTCATTCCTCGTTGCTGCAACACCACTTCCCGTCATTCCCCGTTGCTGCAACACCACTTTCCGTCAATACAATATCATTTCTCCGTTGCCGTAACACCACTTACCGCATGAGCTTATGTTTCGGCAAAATATCACTTTTCAACACTGCAACACCAATCCCAGCACTTAACGAATCATCATCCTGATGGAACATATTCTGCTACATTCAAGGGACCAACCAAGCACTCTAATAAGTACACGTCGTCACTGCTACTTCCCGTCAGATCGCTTGTGTTTTCACGATTAAAAACCCGTTCAAATTATGATTAAGCCAGAAAAGACAAGATAAGACTTTTGCGTGCGACTAAAGGTAAAAAGTAAAGGTGCGCATGTTTAAGTGTGAATATTAATTTATAGTTAATGCGGAGATGTGATACAACTACCGAAATCATTATACCGCCAATCAAATCATTCAGCCATAGATTTGGGGGGGATTACCAAAATATCACAATTACTCCATAACACGTTAATCGCCGCCACCCTTATTCCTCGCGGTAATATCTAAAACTCACTCTACCGTGGCATATCCTCATTTGTAATGGTTTGCTCTTTTTCAAACTCGAAAACTAGGCTTTGTATCGTGTATTGTTCACTGAATCAGCAGCTATGGGAGGAAATCTGATTACTTATGAACCTGGCACAACAGCGCTACTAGAACTCTACCCCGAGGTTTATCAAATTTTTCTGCAGGCAGGGTGGGTAGACTACTTCAGAAGACTTCCAGACTTCAACACACAGCAAGTGTTGGAGTTCGCATGCAATTTGAGAGAAGGATTTTCTACAGTTCAGGGAGTACATATACCGGTAACAGAGGAAGATGTAGCCCAAGTCTCTAGGCTACCAACCAACGGTATACGCTGGTTCAGCAGGAAACATGTTATTTTGAATGCGCAGCAAGGCTTCTTTCTACCGGGTGAACACGTAGAAGCTAAAGGCAGATGGGTCGCTCTTCAGTCACTGCCTCCACCATGGCCAAAGGTCGCGGAGTTTGTCAAGCAATATTTAACGTGTGAAGGTCGTTACCAGGGAATTTACCAACACGAATTCATTTTGTTAAATCATTTGAGGCATCGACAATTGATAAACATGCCCTATTATCTATTGGGTTGTCTGAAAAACATGTCACATTATGCTGAAAAAGCGAAGCATCCAGCCCTTCCCCTCAAACACCATAGGTTAGCCCAAATCTTAATAAATAGGGTATTTTCTCTAATCCACCCACCCCCTGTCATTAATCCTCCCCAGCAAATAGAAGATCCTCAGCAGGAGGAGGAAGTTCCCCAGCAGCCGGAACAAGTACCTCAGGAGGAGGTTCCCCAGCAGCCGGAACAAGTACGCCAGGAGGAAGTTCCCCAGCAGCCGGAACAAGTACCCTAGGAAGGAGTTCCCCAACATCCGGAACAAGTACCCCAGGAGGCCCCCCAGCAGTCAGAGCAAATACATCAAGAAATTCCTCAGCAATTAGCAGTAGAAACACCCCTACAGAGGACCCCATCCCCCAATGAATCTCAACCATCTACCCCTGTGCTTCGTATTTCCACTGATGATTCTGAAGATAATATCCCCATCATTTCTTTTAAAATGAAAAAATAGCAGGAAACTGAAACTCCACCAAAAAGGAGAAGAACCAGGGCTTCAATCAAAGCAGCTGCTAGTCCTGATAGTTTCCCCAACCCAAAGGAAAGTGACCGAAAAAGAAAAATTGTTGATTTTCCTGCCTCCTTAAAGAGGCAGAGAAAACGGTCAATTGCAGCAGTTAAATTTACCAGCCCTCTGATTTCCAGTTCTCCGCCTATTATCCTAACACCCCGTATTCCAATCATTCTAGAACAGTCCCTTTCCTCACCCTCTGTGGCTGAGATGCAGAGCGTGGACAGCTTTGTGACAGCATTTTCTGAGGCAGTTGATACACAAGAACCACCTGCCGAAAAAAATTAAAATAGACACCCAAGATGATATTGGGCAAGTGGCTGCTACACAAGAACCAGCCACTGACCCAACAGGTGACACATAAGAACCACCTATTGGGGATGCAAATGCCCAAATGAACGCGGAACAACAATCATTTCACCCACTAGAGCCTGCAGGTACGCAAGCCCCGCCTACCATAGCTTCCCTGTAGGAAGAAATTGAGTTTTTAAAATCTCAAATTAAAGATTATCAGCAGGAGATAATAATGGTTAAGGAAGCCTACCAGAATGAATATAATCTCCACTTCCTAGCACGGGTAACGACGGTAACAGAAAAGAGTCAGTACAATGAGTACATGTGCAGTGAGTGTGGTGAACTGTACACTCAAGCAGGATATAAGGTAGTACAGGTCCCAATGAATGAAGCTAATCCGCCACCCCCTGCTGCTACACAGAAACCTGTTGTTGTAGTCAAAACAGAACAACCTGCTGTCACACAAGAGCCAGCAGAAGGAACAGCAAAGGAAAAACAACAACCTGATGTTACACAAGAACCAGCAGGAGCTGCAGGAGGAGAGAAAGAAAAACCCGCTGTCACACAAGAACCAACAGGTTTTCTAAAAACTGTAAAAGAAGAAACAGGGCAGCCTGCTGTCACACAAGAACCAGCAGGAGCTGCAAGAGCAGAGAAAGAGCAGCCTGCTGTCACACAAGAACCAGAAGGAGCTGCAAGAGCAGAGAAAGAACGGCATGTTGTCACACAAGAATCAACAGGTTTTCCAACACTTATGGAGGAAGACATGGTACCACCGCGGCCCACCCAAACTACTGTAGAACAGAGATCCTTTATTGATGCTTATGCACAGACTGAAGTCACTGAACTTCACTGTGTCAAGGATTCTTATGCACAGACTGAAGTCACTGGACTCCACTGTGTCAAGGATGCCTATGCACAGACTGAAACTCCTTCTGTCAGAAATGCTTACATGGAGACCTCTAGCTTTCAACATCTAAAGGACACATGGAGAATAGAATATGAGCTTTCACAAGGGAAGGCATTCCAACAGCAGAAATCAATCTGGTTCAGCTATGCATATAGAAATTGGGATGCATTGGAACAGTCTAGAGCCCAGCATAAAGAAAATAAGGAGGTAAAAGCTAGGCTATCTCGTGTCTTTGATCTGCTTCAGAGGGTATTGGCTACAAGAAAGCCCTCTTTTAACTATGCAGTATTCTTGAGAGAACGCCTGGCGTTCTTGCAGATAAAAGAAATAAGAGATGGAAGACTGTACCAAGTTAATACACCTGACCAGTTTATTGCAACATTCAAGGAAGCACCACATAATGATCAAAATTTGCTTTGTGAACTCTATCTTCACAATGGGGCTATGCCTGAAGATAGAGCGATGAATATACTTCCTGTTGTTGGTGATATTCAAATAAGAGCATTTATCTCTTTTCTAGCTAATCAATTAACTTGGAAAAATGCCTACATGTCAGCAGAACACAATGAGAACAACTGCCTCCTGTGGATTTGAAATGAACCACACAATCCAGCTACTTTCATTGCACAGCATCGAAATTATGTAAGTAGTCCAGAATTGGTTGACCATATAAAGAACCTACAAGCAGGGGTTTTGCAGGACTACCAGCATTATGTGAAAACAAAAGGGGCACTAGCCGTTGAAGCAAACAAGTTATTCTGGGAACATTGTCCCAGAGAAAGACAGGAATACCACCCCTACAATCCTCTCAATCTCCAGGTAGTGATTTCACGCATACCTTATTATGTTAAATGTATGGAAAACTGTGCAGAGAAGTGGATCGGCTACCAATTTCATTTCCCTCTCTTATGGTTACCTGGTCGGAAATATAAAGCTCATTATAAACTAACCAAGAAGGAGGACGCAGCAGCATGGCAGCAGATACAGAATGTTCAGGGATTCAGAAGCAAGTCGGATAAAGCCTTCTCGAGCTACTGTATCAGCAACTTACATTGTTCATCCCAGTTCTCTGACTCAGATTCAAACTAAACGTTGCATGAGGACATGCAACCCTTTCAGTTGGGGGGGATGTTAGGACTCTGAATTGTCTATTTTTGACCCTACATTTTGTTATGATATTACTCTTTTTAACCTATGAATTGAAACCCTTGATATCATTTTTGACCTCATCATCCCAAGGTATGAAGTGACTCTCCTCATTTGTTATATGATTAATTATTCAACACATATTCATGTTTTCTTTACAATTAATCTTTGGAAATTAGATAAGTCACTGACAGTTGATTGGAATTGTTCAAATTCCACAGAATCATGATTCACAGTTGCTGCAACACCAGGAACAACAACTGTGCAGTTGCTGCAACACCAGAAGCAGCAACTGACTAAAGCAGGAAATGTCTTAATTTGCAACAGCAATTGTCTGAAGCTGGCAGGACTATACTCGCCCGATGATGATAAAGCATGATCAAGCCAATCCAACCACAGACGCGGGAACACCAGGAACAGCACGAAGTATTTTAAGGGACGGTTAAGATGTACCGAATCAGCAACAACAGCAGAATAACCGAGGATAGCACGAGGAACCCGAGGAAATAGACGAAGACCATCCGTTTTGCAACAGCGGAAAGAACCCGTTAACCAAGGATGACAAAAATATATATTGTTGTAACAGTATGCTGTAACAGGAATCAATTTCCTATTTTTGTACAGAAGAATTAAACTGTAGGACAATCTATTGTAATAGATGTCTCCTCTATAAAGAGGAGACATCTACAGTTGAAAGAGGAGCATGTGATACCAAATTATTGTAGTGTTGAAGGTCAGAACCTCTGTTGTAATTGAACTCTTGGCAGATGAATAAAGTTTTGTTCTGAGCAGTTTGATTTAATATTTGTGTGCAGGGGAATCTTGTGAGAGGGACAGGGCCCACCTTCTTCACAAGATTCACTCATTCCTTTTCTGTTAAGTGTGTATTAATTATGTATGTGTTTAGCCTTGATTCTGATATTTCCCTTTTGCTGATACACTGTTCCTTTAATCGATTGGCGCTGTGAGAAGTGTGTCACCGGTGAATAGGATTTTGGTGTGTATTGGCGATTGGTCACGGAGGCAGGTGTTGGGCGTCCTTATTTTGAGGACAGGGTCCTGGTCCTCTGTTACAAACAGCCATCATTTTTCCGCAGATTTATTACCTTTACTCAATTTCATTTCATTTCTGCAATAGTTTAAGACTGCTGTAACGCAGAGTAAGTGTTTGATAGGAATTAGATTTGTTGTACTACAACTTTTAATGCTTTTGAAATTAAAGTGCATACAGTACGAGGTCACCTTTGAAATAAAAGGACTTTCCCGGGTTGACAAATTAATGTGGTACTCAACTGTTAATCCATAACAATTCGAGCGACCAACACCAACCAGATTGGATAAACGAAGCAAGGGAGGAATGGAAGAATGAAGAATATGTGTGGGCACTTATTCGAAAGTTACAACAAGATTCCAGTACGTCTGATACATTTAGCTCGCCAAATCATTCGTTATGGTACAAAGATGGCTTATACCTCTGTAAGAATTCCCAGCTAAAACAAAATATTCTTATGGAATTGCACACTTCTCCCTTAGGAGGGCACTCAGGATTTTTAAAAACTTACCACAGGGT
>APFE031656548.1:1703-34421 GCA_000404065.3 Pinus taeda
AAATATATTCAACTAACCCGTTGGTCCAATGAAGGAAGTCTGAACAATAAGTATTTAAAGGCTAGAGTACAGTTGATTGAAGGACAAATCCTACTGTGAACAGTTGATTATGCAAGGATAAGGAGGTAGCAAAGGAGAAAGGCTTGAAGAGACAAGCCTAGACTCAAGGAGCTATTTGAGAACCTTGCGAGGTGGAAAACAAGAGGACAATGACCAAATGATCTGATCATCGTGTGACTTTTGGAGGCAAAGGACATGCATGTACATCAAGGGAAAAGAGGATAGAAAGGGTTGGAGGCAAAGGACTGCTACAAAAAGCAAGTCAAGGCATTTTGTTCTTGTTGTGATGGGAAGATTGAGGGTCTGAAGGATCATACCTCAAGCCCTGATTGTATTTTATTGTATATTATATATACTAGTTGTGTCAGGGTTTCATAAAGGGCCATGATCCTTGGTATGGGAGCCCTAATGTTTTCTTGTTAATGGGAAAATAAAAAATGAGTTTTGGGCTCATAAAATATGTGTATTGTTATTGATTTCACTATTATTATATTTCCATTTTCAAAAGTGTTGTTAGTTGAGTACCTTTAGAGTGGTTATGATCAAGTCTAGACATAGACCATATCTAGGGTACAAGGAATTTCAACATGGTATCAGAGCTACTTTGAACTGCAGTTGGATCAGAGTGTGCACAAGTTTCAGCTCTGAGAGGGAGCTATGAGCAACATATTGCCTAGACATGGAGCAGGAGGTTCAGCAGAGAAGGTGCTTTGGCATGAACAAGATAGTTTTGTGTGGTTAGCAAGTTGATCGTGAGATAGTATATTCATTGGGTTGTGGAGTTGAACATCTGGCAATGGAGCCATGTGCACATGAGGTATTTGACCTAGGAGGATGAGAACACTTGCAGAGTTGAGTTACGATGGTCTAGATTAGAATAGACCCAGTGTTCATCTACAACTTGGGACTGAATTTGGAAGGACACAAGTTCAGTAGAAGCACTTTTTGGAAGGGAAAGCAAAGTGAGCTAGTGGAGGTTGTGTAGGCTCAGAGGGATTCTAGCTTTAGAGGGAGATTGCGAAGCAAATTCAGCCACCTAGTGGAAGTCTGACCCTTTAGGTTCAAGATATAGAGAGGAGTTTTCAACCCATTCAATGGAAATCATGAACCATATGAGAATCCTCATGGTGGAGCAAGGAAATTCGTAGCCCATGAAAGGATTATTATGGAGCACACAAGAAAAATTCATGTTGCATGCGAGGACAATTATGCGCCATGAACGATAAATCTAGGCCTAATATAAAAGAAGACGTAGCACATGTGAAGACAGATATGCCCATGCAAGGAAATTCATGACTTATGCAAGGACAGTCATGGGTATGCAAGGAAATTCATGGAGGTAGAGATTTCAAGAAGTGATGGAAATATCTTCCTCACTAAGAAGGAGTGTTGGAATTTGGGTAGCTCAGAAGGTATTTCGGTGATCCGGATCTTGAAAGGAGGTCCCCAAGATCCGAAAAATTGAACAATTAGAAGAAAATAGGAGAACACAAAAATAACAAAACTATCAAGAATTTTGTTTTATTAAAACATATAATAATTGTAAAGGCTACATTGTGGTGGACAATCTGTGCTTTTACAAAATGTGACTTGTTACTTATAGTCTTTTTTTGTCACAATACCACAGGTAAATTCCATGGGTGTGTATATACCATGGATGGGTGCCACTTACAATACCATGGGTAAATTCCATGAGTGGATAAATACCATGGGAGGATGAATACCAACAGTCGATGCCACTTACAATACCATGGGAAAATACCATGGGTGGATGCCACTTACAATATCATGGGTAAATTCCATGGGTGGATGCCACTTACAATACCATGGGTAAATTCCATGGGTGAATAAATACTATAGGTGGATGAATACCATGAGTAAATGCCATTTTTCATTCAGATCATTCCTCCTTCCTTAAGAAGAAATGGTCCCCATTGCGAGAAGTTTCCTCCTAAGAGGCCTTTGTTGAATATGAAGAGCCACTGAAGAGAAGGGCTTTGTGTGGTTAACTCATAACTGTGACGAATGAAGATCTGAGGATAGAGATACCCTATAATGCTTGTGACCAACTGTGATACTGACAGTGTGCAGCCTAGCAAATGGACTTCGATAAAGTGTGGTTTTGGATGGGCCATAACCATGACAAATGAAGATCCGAGGATAGAGATACCTTGTAATGCTTGTGACCAACTGTGATACTAACAATGTGCGACCTAGTAAATGGACTTCGATGAAGTGTGGGTTTGTGGATGACCCATAACCATGAAAAATTAAGATCTGAGGATAGAGATACCTTGTAATGCTTGTGGCCAACTGTGATACTAATAGTGTGTGGCCTAACAAATGGACTTCAATGACAAGGATTTTGTGCGGTTTACCCATAACCGTGATGTTGACTATTGATGAAGTAGCAGGTGCCTACATAGCCTAGGGTAGGAGGGCACATCTCCAAAGAACCCAAGTCGGATGTTGCTATGCTGAAACTAATGAATGTGAAGCAGGTACCTACTAAAGTGGGGTGGGAGGGCACATCTTCAAAGGGAACCCGCTCTGAATGTTGCTTCAGATTTAAAATGGGCACAACTCGGTCAATATAACTCGGAATCTTTATTATAACCTATTTTTGGAAATAGAATGACCATTCTGCATCTTCCCATGTGATTGAAATCCCTACCTGGATGCTCTGGAAACTCAAATTCGCGCTCCAATTGTCTCGCCATCACAAAAGTTCTAAAAAAAAAAAACCAAATTTTAAATCAGTGATATCTCCCTCATCTGAACTCCAATTCAACCATTTTTTTTTGAAATTGGGTGATTTTTCAAAGGAGATAAATATACAATAATTTTTCTGAAATTTTGCACAAAAACTACAAAAAATGATAGGAAAGCCATCGTCCATGAATTCTCGTCAGAAAATTTTCTACAACATAACTGATTTTAAATCAGCGATATCTCCCTCAACCGGACTCCGTTTCGGCTGATTTTTTTTTGAATATGGGTTTTTTTTCGCAGGGAATCCAGATGTGTTATTTATTTTTGTAAATATTTCACCAAAAATTTCTTATCTAATTTGCAACCTCGTCGCCCAAAAACAATTCCTGCAAAAATAATGAAAAAGAAAAATTCTTCCTGCTTTGCCCAAGAAAGTCTTTGTGGAGGTCGTAGCACGTGCCTGAAGTTTATTGAATATTTCTGCAAAAATTTGAAACTGAAATATGCATCAAACTCTCATTCCCATGGAATCGTAACCTGAATCTAATACCACTGATCCAGATCTTGGGGGGAGCCCCCCAAGTTCTAAAAATTTAAAATGGATCTTGGGGACGGAAGCCCCCAAGATCGAAAACAAAACAAAAAACAAAATGAAACAATTAGAAGAAAATAGGAGAACACAAAATAACAAAACTACAAAGATTTTTTTTTGTTATAAAACAAATAATAATTGTAAATGCTACATTGTGGTGGATAATTTGCCCTTTTACAAAATGTGACTTGTTACTTATAGTATTTTTTGGTCACAATACCACAGGTAAATTCCATGGGTGTGTAAATACCATGCGCGAATGAATAACATGGGTGGGTGTCACTTACAATACCATGGGTAAATTCCATGAGTGGATAAATACCATGGGAGGATGAATACCAAGGGTCAATTCCACTTATAATACCATGAGAAAATATCATGGGTGGATGCCACTTACAATATCATGGGTAAATTCCATGGGTGGATTCCACTTACAATACCATGGGTAAATTCCATGGGTGAATGAATACTATGGGTGAATGAATACCATGGGTAAATGTCATTTTTCATTCGGATCATTCTAACTCGTGAAAACCCACCAAAAGTAAGTTGGTTGGGCAAGTTACCCAATTGGTTGGGGTTTTGACCCAAAGTAGTGTGCTTGCGACCCAAGTTAATTAATTGTTGTTTCTAATTTGTTATTGAGCGGTAAAATAATGGTTTCTTGATGGATAAGGAAAACCCTTGAGATCACTCACACAAGTGTATAAATTGGAGACTTATGAGAGGTCATTTCACATCATAGAAATCTCATCTTGTGAGAACAAAAGCTCAAGAGAAGAAGCCACATATTAGCTAGGAGGAGGACGAGTTGAAGGGTCTATTTTTTTGTTTTTGAAGAGTATTTTTCCCTAGGGAAGGAGGTCAAGTTTGTCCTTCATAGAAGCTAAGGGTCTATGCTAAAGAATGATGTTGACTGAGTAATTTGTGTGATATGCTCTGTTCAAAAGGAGGGGGCCAAAGTCCTAGAAGGAAGTAAGAAGCCTCAGTCTTTTAAACAATAGTTTTTTGGAGGGATGAAGCCCTAGAAGAGGCCTAGAGCCATAGTTTTCTAAGCATAAGAAGGGCTAAGGTAGATAAGAGAGGGTCGAGGTAGATTAGAGAGGACTGCAGATAGATAAGTGAGGACCGCAACTAATTTGAGGTAGGTCATAGGCAGAGAGGAGCGGTCGAGAGGACTTGGAGGCCTGTAGAGCATAACTGAGGTGCCTCGGGCCTATGGAGAGGTCAGTAAGGTAGTGACAAGGGTTGTTGTTCATGAGGAAAGGTTTGTTGTTTATTGTAGATGGTTGTTGAGTTATATTTGTGAAGTTTGTTCAGTGAAGGAAGTCTGAAAAACAAGTATTTGAAGGCTAGAGTACAGCTGATTGAAGGATAGATCCTATTGTGAGAAATTGGTTATACAAGGATAAGTAGGAAATAAGGAAAACGGTTGAAGATACAAGCTCAGACTCAAGGATTTGTTTAAGAATCATGTCAAGTGGGTAGAAATAGGATAGTGACCAAATGATTTGATCATTGTGTGACATTTGGAGGCAAAGGACAGCCAGGTACATCAAGGGTAAAGAGGATAGAAAGGGTTGGAGGCAAAGGACTACGAACAAGTAATTCATGCCATTTTTTTCTTATTGTGATGGGAAAATTGAACTTCTGAAGGATCACAGCTCAAGCCCTAATTATGTTTTATTGTATACTATGTATATTAGTTGTATCGGGGTTTCATAAAGGGCCATGATCCCTAGTACAAGAGCCCTAATGTTTTATTGTTAATGAAAAATAAGAAACAAGTTTTGGGCTCATAAAGCGTGTGTATTATTATTTATTTCACCATCGTTATATTTATTTTATGAAAGTGTTGTATTTGAGTACCTTCATTATGTTTCTGATCAAGTCTAAACATAGACCAGATTTGGGGTATAAGTAATTTCAAAAATTATAATTTCTAATTGTATTGTATTCCCTTGGATCCATTCAAAATCATGTACATAAACGTTTGAAGTTTCGAAGAAAAAAAATGCAAGTAATTATGATAAACCTTTTCCCACGGGGCATAGAATAGACGGTGACAGGGTGCTTTGTTAAGACACTCTGTGGTGAAAAGGTCACTGGTTCAAAACCTAATGGGAAAAAATCCAGTCATGTTAAGGGTTGGTGTGGCCAAGGCCGGGTGCGATCCCCGGGTGATTTTTACAGCTTAGATGCCCCTGGGTCAAAGTTACTAAAGCCACAGGTTGGGCATGTTAGTCATCTCAAGACTCACATTACCTAACAAAAAAATTAAAAATATATATATATATATATATGATAAACCTTTAAATAAAAGGAAACCATTACAAGTCAACCTAGGAAATAACATGAAGGGCTTATGTAGTGTCGAGTGGAAATATGACGTAACACTTTACATAAATTAAGGAAGTTCTGAAGGATCACACCTCAAGCCCTAATTATATTTTATTGTATACTATGTATACTAGTTGTATCAGGGTTTCATAAAGGGCCATGATCCCTAGTACGGGAGCCCTAATGTTTTATTGTTAATGAAAAAATAAGAAACAAGTTTTGGGCTCATAAAGCATGTGTATTATTATTTATTTCACCATCGTTATATTTATTTTATGAAAGTGTTGTATTTGAGTACCTTCATTATGTTTCTGATCAAGTCTAAACATAGACCAGATTTGGGGTATAAGTAATTTCAACAATTATAATTTCTAATTGTATTGTATTCCCTTGGATCCATTCAAAACCATGTACATGAACGTTTGAAGTTTTGAAGAAAAAAATGCAAGTATGATAAACCTTTTCCCACAGGGCGTAGAATAGACGGTCACAGGGTGCTCTGCTAAGAAACTTTATGGTGAAAAGGTCACTGGTTCAAAACTCAATGGGAAAAAATCCAGTCATGCTAAGGGTTGGTGTGGCCCAGGCCGAGTGCAATCCCCAGGTGATTTTTACAGCTTAGATGCCCCTGGGTCACAGTTACTCAAGCCACAGGTTGGGCATGTTAGTCATCTCAAGACTCACATTACCTAACAAAAAATTTAAATAAAAAGATGATAAACCTTTAAATAGAAGGAAACCATTACAAGTCAACCTAGGAAATAACATGAAGGGCTTATGTAGTGTCGAGTGGAAATATGACATAACACTTTACATAAAGTAAATTTGGAAGTATATATGAGCTTTCCCTTTATTCTAGGAGATCAAAACCACTTAATGAGCGTGGCTTCATTTATTCGCACTCTCATTATAAAACAACATTATATATGATTTTTATCTTGGATGTGGTGGAAAGGGAAGCATAAGGGGTTGAGGATGGAGATGGGGAGCTATTTTCATCTCATGTAGTAGAGGATAGAAATGTGGTTGTCATCCTTCTCGAAGGAACAAATATATGGTATCCAATTTACTCACCATAATCATGTGATTTCATACCATGCTAAATGCAATTATGATGATTTGGCGGCTTAAGGGTTGGCATCTTGAATGTTTGTGGTTTTTTGAGGTTGGACTCATGATGTTTGTATGTACTCTGATGTGATGCTTAGATGCATTCCTTTTCTCTTTTCGAGCTTTTTCATCTCCTCGAGCTATTTGGTTGAGTTTATGGAAACTTTTTATTTGTTATCCCCATGTGTTCTTGGGTATGTGCATTTTTATAGGAACTTTTTCTTGGGAGAAGGACCGAGCCCTCCTAGTATAGATCCTCCTCCCCTCTAATTAAGCATACAATAAAATGATGTGCTGGTCATGGATGGTTATTCTCAAGACCTCCCCTTCAGTTTTCCCTCCCTTCAATTAGGATTTATCTTAACTCTCAACCCTTGGCATGATGGCAATAGCATGAGAGTGTCATTGGTTATGACGAATGCAATTTCTTTATGGTTCTTGTGGGACTAAGCAGTGACAAGTCTCTCTTGGCATCAACTACATTAGGTATCTCATTTAATCTTTTCTTATTTGTTGGTTGGTATTTCTTTTACTTTGCTTGTGCCTATGTTAGCTTTTGAAGTCATCCTTGTTTTCGTCCACTGGGGTCCTCTTCTTGCTATATTTTCCCTATTTCAATGGTTCTTGCATTGGTTTTGGGTGGGTTTGTCTCTGCTTATGGCCTCTCAAGACTATTTTCCATTTTGTTTACTTGCTCTATCTAAGGTTTTTCTGACTCTCGACTAGTGTATTTATAGCTTCTCTTCTATATTTGGGTTTGTTTCTTTGGCTCTAAACCAAATACATAGATAAATGGTTCTCTCACATATAAGATTAAGGGAAGAGGGAAATATAGTGGCTCTTGTGCCTACAGTAAGGCTCAACCTTCATCCAAGTTATATCGCTTGTAGACCCGTCTAGAAATCCAATAGGGAACCTGTGAGCCAGAGGAAGAAATTATTAATGATAGATATGCCATTCAAATTCTGAATTTTTTGCCACTATTATTGATTGGGTGACCATTATGGGCCACACTCAGGGGAGACAAAACGAATATCTCCATGCAATTGACCTCTAATAACATCTAATGTCACTACCTAGGAAATTTCTTCTTGACAAGAATGACACCAAAGATGAGCTCCTTCTTAGAATGAAGGAACTCCAACTATTTTTTCAAGATATGGATGATCGCATGGCTTGTTTTGAGACTATTATTCTACATGGAAAAGGACTAGATCCCTAGGATAGCCCTGAGTGCCCTAGTCCCATAAAATACTCCACCTCATCTTAATTGGCCACATGCATACAATAATGATCATAGTTGTTGTTTTTATGGTTTTTATTGCTAGTTTTGTTTATCTTGATATTAGGTTTATGTTAGTTGCTAGTCTCATTATATTGTTTATAGGCCATGGTTTTTGTTAGTCCTACTATTATTTTATTGGACAAGGGTACATATACTTGTTTGGGATAAAAAAACTTGAGTGTTCTGCATTTGGTCTGGTTTCCCTTGTGACTGACCAATGTAGATAATAGAACTTTGTAATCTTTTCTCTTTTTTATTAATGAAAGGCCTTAACTTACAAAAAAAGAACATTGGAATGTTGTGAACTAAAGAGGAATCAAGCTCGGTAATTTCATGGTTTGGGGTTCGAGGTTTCGAGGCTCTCCATTGGAAAAGCACTCGAGTCAATGTCAAGCAAGCTTGCATGGAGGACAATGGATGATGGATACCAAGCCTAATGGTCATCAAGACATAGACAAATGAAACTAGTTTGATAGTCGTTGCATGAAATCAATGGTCACAATGCACTAAAAGGTCACTTTAGAATATGAGATGCACTAGAGAAATGCCTTACAACATAAATATAATAATATATAAACCAATATAAGTTTATTTTAGATCCAACATTTTAAAATTTTATAAATTGGTGCTTCAAATAGTTTTTATTTTTTATTTTTATGCATCAACAAATTTATTTTTTCCCCTAGGGATAGCTCAATTGTCGATGGTCGTGTTATGAAGTATTATGTAAAGTATGTGATCCAATGTTAAAATCTCGTCAATTTAGCCTATGATCCTTGTGTTGGGGCACATGCGGTTTCACCTATAGATTATAGTGATAGTGGTCGGATTTGACCCAATGTCACGCAAGTACGAGCTTGACCTAATTGTCAATTCCTCTAGTAACAAAAAACAAAACAAAACATTTTTTAAGATAATATATACTATCATCTCTATATTTTTTAGTTATCTATATTTTTTTATCTCTATATTTATTAGGTATCTATATTCTTTTATATTATTAGGTATTTATATATTAATATCTTTATATTTAATCAATATTTATATTATTCCTTGAATACTGAGAACTTGATATTAATTTCTCCTTTTTAATTAAAATAGGAGAAAATTTTATCGTCCTCGCCTAGATTGAAATCTTATATACTAACATATCTATATTTTATTAGGTATATATATATTTAACATCTCTATATTTAGGTATCTATATTCTTGTATATTTATTAAGTATTTATATTTAATAAATATTGATATTATTCCTTGAATATTGAGAATCTGATATTAATTTCTCCTTTTTTAATTAACAGAGGAGAAAAGTTTATCCTCCTCACCTAAATTGAAAACTTATATTTACAATCAATTTATTCTGATAAACCGGTTAATGATTAGGAGTAACCAAAAAAAAAACTTACCAAATCACCTCCTTAAACAACAAAATTTTACAAAAATGTTTACAGTATATTTTTTGTTTTTACCATGGTGAATTGACAACTCATTGGAGTAATTTGGGCGAGGCTCAAACTTAGTGGCTATTGTTATAACACCAAGAGTGCATCCAACATCTTGTAAGCCAGATATAACAAGAATTTTTCTCACCAAATGTCACATCTCCACGAGGGTGGGGGAGTGATGCAAACCCAATTTTGAGCCTGCTTTAAAAACCCACATTGCCCGGCCTTGGACCAAATCAGTGCTTCCTTCAACCTGGTTCACAGACTCGTTCCACAGGATATAAACCCCTTCTATATATAAATCATAGTGGGAGGATCTACAAGGGATTACCAAACCACGGGATTTAAGTATTGTTTTGAAAATAGCCATCAGAGCCAAGATATGCATATAGATGCATAGTCCAACCCATAGCAGAAGCATCGTCGTCGGACCTGTTCACAATAATAATTGTGCCCAACTCTTTAACCTTTGGCCTAACCCACATAACATATAAGACGAAGTCTCACATTTTCAATGTCCACTTGCAAATTTAATTAACACTCGGGCTTAATGGACCTGGGCAACAGAAATACCCGTCTACTGCTGCAACAGAAATTCCTGACTCTTGCAATGTCAACTTAAATATCCTTCGATTGGTTTGTCTCTTCCAAGTCCATCACCCTGCCACGTCTCTACTTACAAGGTCTCACAACATTGCTCTCAATAGTCACGCGATAGATCCTGACTCTTTTCCAAATGGAATTAAATGGAAGTCTTGGGCTTTCGGGCCTCTGACTAGGCATAGTTAAATGGTGGCTCTTCTTAATAAAAGTTGTAGATTTTTGAGCTTCTGACCCAAATTTGTTAAATCCATCTCCCGGTTTTGTCTCGTGACGTGTTCCGATGCTATCAAATGACAGACTTCCCATCACAAGAAAAAAAAAACTAAGTTTTTATCATGCGTGCTCTCATTTGTTCATGACCTCTTCTACCATGCCTCTAAAATCCATCATGCGTGATCTCATTTGTTCATGACCTCTTCTACCATGCCTCTAAAATCCATCCCGACCTCTGTTATGCCTTCTCATGTGACCCTCCTACAATCATATATATACCCGCTTGTGAATTTAAATGACACCCAACTCAACAACTAATGGTGCATTGTTGACTCCTTCATGCATTCTTCCTTATGGGTACTCTGTTGATGATTCCTTCTTTGGGTTCGGTTAAGTGATGACTTCCTCTGCTTTGTTCTACGATTCTCGAGTGTACTTCCTCCTTTGACTTATCAAAGCCTTGTGTTCTCTATTAATTAGATGGCTCCTAGAACTTAGATCTAAGGATTAGTCTCCATCTCAATAAATCCTTCTATACTTTTATTTTCCTACAGTTATACTTTGATCTTTCACTCCTTTGAATTAAAGGTTTTTCATGCCTCTACTATGAAACTCTCATATTGGCATTGATCCAATCTTCAATTGTATCTTTATATCCCTCCTGAGAATTGATCATACCTGCAACACATCTAAGTCAACACAATCGCAAGACTCAATCTCACACAATAACACAGCTTACTCAAACTAAGTATTCTTCTATTAGTATGCACCCATAATATTTACAAAAGGCCCTCTCAGCCAGATTTACAGTAAAATCCCTCTCGGCCTTGTGGCCTTATTCATCTTCAAATTCCTCTTGGGACTCTACCTTTTCCACTTTTTCAGACACCTCTACCCTCTACACACATCTAATTACATATTTTATACAAATAGGATTTGGAACGAAATTCTAGTTCATATCCACTAATTACTCAATGATCCTTTATTCTAGGATTCTCTAGATCCACAAATCTCTCTAGATATCTAACTACCCTACAATCTCTCTAACTCTCCTCAATACTTCTCGAGATCTCTAATTTAGAAGAGATCCAATTACAATATTCCTCATTTTCAATACTTATATACATTTCTTATGAAAACAAACAAATAATTACAATCAATTAGGGAACCAACTCCCTTGGTAACCAAAACTCCCTAGGTCTAGTCAGAATGATTTTTTTTTACTTGGAATTTGAATGCTCCTGCATTAGGGAGCCTAATCCTTGAGCCTTGTTACAACGAGCCAAAGATGTCCCCTTGCGGAATTTGAAACCAAGTGGAGGGGATAATACCCCATTGTACCAACCACTAAGTCATCTCACAAGGAGACTAAAATAATATTTATAATTAATAATAATTTAATTTAATTTTAAGGTCATAGCCAAAATAAACACTAAACTGGTATATGGGACCCTCTTGTTTGTGGGGCAAGAGACCCACCTTTACGCAATGATTTGACTATTAAAGTTTACAAAGGTGTACATATTGTATCGCCCTATGGATTTGAATCTATGATCTCTTACGAGGAATCACGTGTTCTTGACCATTATAAATTTGTTCTCCTCTAGAGGTTATAGTGATAGCGATTGGATTTGACCTTGTGTCACGTGAATACGAGCCCAACCCAGTTGTCGATTCCTCTGGTCACAAATAAAAAAAAAAAAAAAAAAAAAAAAAAAAAAAAGATAAGAAATACTAGCATCTCTTAAGCGACTACAAATTGTGGAGGATTCAAAACTCTGTGGATGAGGTCTACAACATAGTAGACATAGTGGCCCCTCATTTGGCTCACATTTTGTAAGGTATGAAACAACTCGTAAACAGGATGGATCGGTTCTCTTGCAGCCATATATACCATGAGCTCAATACACTGGCAGATAGACTCTCCAAGGAGGCTCTCCATCTCATTCCATGAGGGTTGGAATACTAGAATTATGTGAATGATAATCTTGTGGGGATTGTTTCCCTCCATATCTAATTTTTTGTCTTACTTACTACTATATTTTTTAACTGTATATGTAAGCAAATTGTTGATGTAATCTGGAAAGTGATAGGAAAATATTTTTGGTTATGACCTTATGGCCTTATTTCATAGATAAGGATTGAATCAGACTTTTAAAATCTTACACAATGTATATTTTCAACTACAAAAATATTATTATTATTACTCTTGAGGAAAATAAATATATACTAAAATCTCTATATTTATTAGGTATTTATATTTTTTATAAGCATAATCTAACTAACAAACGAAATGGCTTTTTGGTTGGAATCCGACAATAATTTTTTTTGTAATATTGTGCTTTCTTATTGCTTAAAATGTACTTGTGACTGTGTAGAGCTTTCAAAAAGATGAAATAGTTGAATCTATAAAGGTATTGGCCTTATAACCAAATCATGTTTATAGTATACGCGTTACTCGTTTCTTTAAAAAAATGTACTTATGAATGCATAATTGGATTCAACACCCTAAAAAACCCTTAAGGCACTTGGCCTTTATAGATTAGACAACTTTTTAAAAACTTTATTGGATTTTTGGACCAAATTGACTAGAAAAAGTGTCTAGAAAAATAATTATTTCGTTTATTAATTAAACTACAAATTTTTTATATGTTTCTCTATTCTTTTATATTTACTAGGTATTTATATATTAATATATCCATTGGAAAAGCACCAAATCAACATCAAGAAAGCACGCAGGAAGCATAATAGATAACGGATACCAAGCCTGAGGGTTGTGAAGAAATAGACAATTGGAACTAGTTTCATGGTCATCACTTGAAATCAACGGCTAATATGCACTAAAGGGATGGACATCATAACCATGTTTGATAGTTGTAGTATGACATCAACGGTCGGTACGCACTAAACATATGATCGGTGGTAATTTAACACCAAAGAAATATCTTACTACGTAATTATATTAAAATTCCAATCAAATATCATTTTCTATAGAATTTTTAAATGCAAATAATATGAGATTAAACTATTTCATTTACTTTATTTAAAAAAATAAAAAAGTGATTACATTATTTCATTTAATTCAAAAAAAATTGAAAGATGAACACAATTATTTTAATATAACCCAAATTTAAATTTGAAAATATTTTGGTGAATCATAGCATTATTTTTTATGTGGTTCACGGACCTCGAAGATTGGTGACCACTATGTCCACAAAAATATTTTTGCTAGGCAGATTTACCCAAAGGGATCGCTTCCTGTCGGCTCAACCACAGAGCCTAACCCCGAGAGTGTCAAGAGAATTGAACCTATAACCTCTCAATAATAGAGGTGTGTTAATGACAGGGACTTCATTAATTGAACTAACCCTTGGGGCTTGAATCATAACATTATAAAAAGCAAAATTATTATTTTCACATAGGAATATTTTTTTTTAATAATAATTAGTAAATTGCATTAACAAAATATTGTGTTAACACATAGCAAGATTACAAAATAGTGTTTGTAGGGTCATAGCTTTCATGTACCTTCCAATAGATGTCCTTCTTTTAATATGTTCTCCTAACCATGACAAAAAAACCAAGACTACATGGAGGTTTTATGTGAATTTTTAATAAAAACTTCTCCAAATTTACAATATTTTATTTTCATATTAATCTATTTGTCTACATTTCTATCAAATGAAACTTTTTTGGTATCATGTCTAAGGGAGTTGGAACATTCATATCAAAAGGATTCAAGGGAGAGGAGCTAACTAGGTTGGTCGAGGAAACTATGCATGTTGTTGACAAGGGAGGATACAATTATTTTACTTACAAATCTTATAATTGTCTCCATAAATCATCAACCTCTTCCTCCCACCTTTGGATCAAGTTTCAATGCTCAATCATGATTTTCATAGTGGATGTCAGCTCCCTTTCCAACTACTTTGTACATAAGAGGAGGATCATGTATTGTTGTTGTAGCTCAAACACTTCCTCATCTTACATTGTAGTGTGCCTCCTCTTATTCTCATCCCAAATTGCCATACCAATTGTTGATTGTAACACTTGTCCCTTGACTGCTTTCCAGTACAGATTTTAACTAGGGAATTACATTTGCAACTATTGAGTTTCATTTTATATCCTATTTACATATAAAGAAACATCACAAAGATAAAAATAAGAAGTGTCTCTAAGATCGAGTCATAACTTTGGAGTCATAATAATTTTATTGGCGTCCTCTACCAACCATGGAGAATTGACAGTACGCCTACATAAACGAACTATGATGGCCCAACAATCCACATGAATGCAAGGTGAGGTAATTCTTATACACCTGAGAATGCATTTCACATGTATTGACATTTTGAGTGGACTACCCTGCACATTGGAGGGCAATGACAACTAAGTTAATGATGTTTCCATGTGTTATATCTTTGATCCAATTCATCACTGGTTTTGACATTTTTCTTATTGGATTAAAGCGGCATGCCTCTCCTTTATGCATGATGGAAACAGGTAGGATTGTATGGTTCCACTTACCCACAAGATTTTGGGGAGGTCCCTAGTGGATTGAATTGCCAATGTGTTTGGTTTTGTGTCAACTCATGAAGAATATGGATTGCCCTATACTTTGGAGTTGAGTTTAAACTTATTTTGATTCTCTTATATAGTAGTTGTAGCTTTAAATCTAATGGGATTGTACAAATATTTAAATGACAAACAATATTATTTGATTCTCTTACTATGGTTAACCTATGAACTAGGAGGCTATTAGATAATTTACTACCCATAAATAAGGTACACCACTCTACTTGGTTATTTAAGACTATGCCCATAATTCAAGAATATGTTGTTTCAACTTGTCTTCTACGGTTTAACATCAAACCCCCCCCCCTACTTCCCTTCCCCACCCCCCCCCCCCCCATAGAATAATGGATTTCATCTCCCTTGCCAACTAATATATACATAAGAGGAGGGCCTTGTATTGTTGTTGTAGCTCAAGCACTTCCACATCTTGTAGTGTAGTATGCCTCCTCTTGTTCCCGTCCCACGTTTCCATGTGAATTGTTGATTATAATTATTGTCCCTTGACTACTTTCCATTGTGGAGTTTGACTAGGGAATTACATTTGTAGTTGTTGAGTTCCCCTTTCTATCCAATTGACATGCAAAGAGACATCACATAGATAAAAATAGGAAGTGCCTTTGCTATGGATTCCTAATTCCATAGCCATAATAATGTTGTTGTCGTCCTCTGTCCACCATGGATAATTGACAGTACGCCTACATGAATGCACCGTGATGGCCCAACAATCCACATGAATGCAAGATGAGGTACTTCTTATACACCAACCTCAATCTTGTAATCATCCGACACCTAAGAAGGCATTTGACCTATGCCAATATTTTGAATGCACTGCCATGTACATTGGAGGGCAATGATACAACTAAGTTAATGATTCTTCCATGTGTTATATCTTGGATCCAATTCATCACTGGTTTTGACATTTTTGTTGTTGGATTAAAGCCACGTGCCTCCCATTTATGTGTCATGGAATCATGTAGGATTATATGGTTCCACTTACCCGCAAGGTTTCGAGGAGCTCCCTAGTGACTTGATTTACCAATATCTCTGGTTTAATGTTTAACTCATGAAGAAAATGGATTACCTTGTACTCCAGAGTTGGGTTTAAACTTAATTTGATTCTCTAATATAGTAGTTGTAGCTTTAAATATGAAGGGATGGTACCAAGATTTAAATAGCAGATGATATATACACGTGTGTGTGTGTGTGTGTGTGTGTGTGTGTGTAATATCAGAGATATTATATTTTTGCAAAAAACACATATTTACAATATTGATAGTCTCTACTGGTCTGCCACTAGGGAAACCAGACCATTAGCATAAACTCAAAATTTTAATATTGTTTCTGTTGTTCCTAATCTATTGATCTGATAGCACAAAACAAAAAGAAAATACTACATAGGCAACACAGCATAAACTGGTAAATAAAACCCCATGGAAAAATAAAATATTATCCTGAGCCTAAGCCCCAAATTCTCTCATTCTATTGGATTATGCACCTAATCAAACGACTAAGGATCACCACCAATGTCCCACATGAGAGGTCAATTCCAGTAATTGCTTGGTCAATAGAGTGACTTTCTTGTTTATGTTATCCATTTTTCTAGGAGCTTTTCCATGTAGATGATAAATTCTTGTTAAGTTTTTGATCTGTCAATGAGAATTGTTCCCATTAGATATTTAACATTCTAATACAAGCTAACAATTTGCATATAAGAAAATGCTCTGACTAAGTTGGAATTGTTGACATTAGGGATCCAATCTTTAATCTCCTGCTCCACATGAGCGTTTGGAATAAACCTACGAGCCTGCCTAACTTACTCTTTTACATCTGAGATTACTCTATGGATGGATTCGGGTATAATATATTTATATCGCTCCATAGTGGCTCTAGCAAAGGATTGAGCATAGGTGCCTCTCGAGGTAGGGGACTAAAGTCAAGAGAAGGGGGAGCCCAAGGTGTGCCTCTTCATCCATGACATGAAGTTCCAACCAACCAACATCGAACCATTATAGAAAGGGAGTGACAGTAGTGGATACCAAGTAGGGAGGGATAAGGTGAGGAGAGAGGGAGCGCACAGAAGAAATAGGAGGAGGGTCAAAAGGTGCGAAAATATAGCAACAAAGGGGGTCAAAAAAGGAGAGAGTGGGAAGGAACAAAAGAGAGAGCAGGTGATAGGTCCAACAACCAACAAGGAAGGGATGATAGCTCAAAGAGAAGTTGAGGAGAGGTAAGCCCCTAAGAACACAGGGCCGAGAAAAGTGATAGAGGACCAGAAATTGAAAAAACATGCATTGGGTAACGGAGAAAACATAAAATGATGCAAATCCTAAAAAATGTTGTAGGGAAGAAGTATGAAGAGGCCAAACTTGCATAAAAATGTTTTGTGGAGAGTAGTGATGTGTAAAAATGTAGAGAGCCTCAAACTATTGAGATGCACTACAAAAATTGTGGCCTTTAACTACATGTTTTGATATGACTGCATTGACAACCTAGAGTTATGATTCCTAAAGAAATGTTTCCATGGTTGATGGGTTATAAGCAAATCCAAGCTCCTTCTGTTAGCTGTGTTGCGGTATTTCCCCCACTTCTCAGCATTATAGCGTTGTCCTTGCCCATATGTTGCCATAATTGAAGCTCTACGTCTATGGATGTGTAAACCATTGCACTAGTGTACCTTCTCGATAACTTCCATGCTTGTAGTCTGTGTATACAAAAACCTACTAAGCTTATATAGATCCTTATGGAAACATAGTGGCCATGAAGGCTTCCCCTTGTTACTCTTGATTGCCTTCATCGTTGGCAGCATGTTGTGTGGCTGATGGGCACCCCCCATGTGGAATAATGTCTTCTTGCACTATTTCATTGCAAGTGGTTTTCAACCAATCTAAATTCTGTTACTCCCAATTTGAGTCAAGGACATTTGTTGTATAATCAAGTCCTACATTTACTAGCTTATCCACCAATTTTTTGGCACTACTTAATATATGTTGGGGGATAAGTGTATCGAATTTTTTAACTTTCTATGTTATGTTTTCTAGGTTGGCTA
Organism: Pinus taeda; assembly: GCA_000404065.3. Lineage (NCBI taxonomy): Eukaryota > Viridiplantae > Streptophyta > Pinopsida > Pinales > Pinaceae > Pinus > Pinus taeda. The sequence goes on from APFE031656548.1 coordinate 19,685, forward strand.
GGAGTCTCCATGACATAAATTTTAGCATCATTATTGTTATCATGACCAAGGGCTCTAGAATAAACATGTTTTATTTCTCCTTGCACATTCATAGATACTCCTTCATAGCTGGCTAGTATAGGATTACCCTCAGAGGCACCATCAAAGTTTAATTTAATGAATCCACTTGTTGGTGGTTGCCACTAGTTGGAGATTGGGTGAGGTTGTTTTACTACCATTGACTGATGCAACCCCAAAAATATAAGTATTGATGCTTCTCTAACCTTGCATTCCCAATCTTGAGTGTTCCATGTGGAGATGAGAATTGTTTCATTAACTTTCTCAAACATTTTTTACCAAACCCGATTCAAATCCTCTTTTCTGTTTTTTGAATTTCCTTGATTACATTCCTTCCATATTTACGAAACTATAAAGCTCGGGAAGAGCTATCAAGCTCCATTTATAATTTTATTCTTTTAAGGCACATGTCTCTAATCTTCAAGACTGGATTTTATATTTGTTTTATTCCTGTCATTTTTCCTGAAGATGAATATTGGCCAATCCCATATTTCTTAGGTAAAATGATATTTGTTTAGTAGGTGTTCTACCATTTCTATATTTGGGCAGCAGAGATGGCATTAAGCTAGACCTTGGAAACCTCTTTCTTGAAGTTTGTCCCATGTTAATGTTTTTTTTTAATAGGAGGCATATAAATATTGTTATTTTGGGCCATAGCTGCGATTTCCATAACTTCTTCCATTTGTTATCCTCATCTTGTTCTATTGTGTTTGCTAATATATTATATCCTTCCTTGAGATTGAAGTTTCCTTGGTGATTTTGACCCCACCTGAGAATTTCATTCCCATTGAGACTTATAATTTTTCTATGCTCTAGTTCCTTTTATAAGGCTCTATAAGAATCCATATTTCTGAATTCAAACTTTTGTGATTCATAATGATTGGTAAACCTCTTTCAGAATAATCACATAACGTTTTTCTGGTGTCATAAAAATGATATGTGATTATTCCAAAAGAGTTTTTCCAAAGGATCCATATTATTATTGGAGGGCTCTTGTCCTCTTTTTTCTCCCATTGTCTCCATTGAGTTTATTTTTTTGTTGATTCCAATACAACATGACTAGGACTTTGCTATGTTGTTGTATTTCATCTTTGATATCTATTATGTTTTCCATTTGGTCTAGCTTTGGTCATTGTTGCCATGAGTCCTCCCAAAAGTTGTGGTTTTGTATGAGTTGCTTGTTATTCTAGGCTTGGTTCCAAATATATGAACATTTTATGTGTCCCTACAATCTTATGAATTGATTATCATCTATGTCAGGAGCATATTTATTTTTCAACATAGTTACTGATCAAATGAGAACTATTACCTCAAAATGAGACCTCTAGCAAAAAGCAGCACGAAAACAAAAAATGTTGATTCTGCATCACCACCTTTTTTTGGGAGTAAATTTTCTATATTTTTTAAAAATAACAACAAAAAACAATAAAAGCCATTTTTTTTTTTTTTTTTTTTTTTTTTGGTAACATTTCAACATTTTTTAGCAATGGCGTTAAAGATAAAAAATATCAAGGCTCCGAAAAACCTTAAAATTGCAACAATTTTCAAGCATGGCATTGAAGATCAAATATCATGTCTCTGAAAAGCCTTAAAATTCCAACAATTTTCAATCATTACGTTAAAAATAAAATATATATAATTGTTTTCAACCATAGCATTAAAGATAAAAGATCGTGACTTAGAAAAACCTTCAAATTTTGACAATTCTTCAACCGTGGAATTAAAACCAAATATCACAATTGCAAAAACCTTAAGTTTTAAATATATTTTAACCATGGCATTATGGAAAAATTATATGACTAAAAAATCTTTAAAAATGAACCCCTGAATGAAAGAGTCATTATACCAAGAGTGTTTTAAATGCTAAAAGTATTGTTATTTTAAAATCTTAGCTTGAGATAACTTGACACATCACAACAAAACTTTTAAAATCAACCATCAAATTGACATGTAGTGTAGGTGAACTCAACCTATAGCAATGAAATCTTAAAAATCAACCATGAAATTGATACATTGTGGGGGCAGATTTGTCCTAACGATAACTTTAAAATCAACTATTAAACTGACAAATAATGAAGTTAGGTTACTAGTTGATGATCGACACGAACCCTACAAAAAAAAAAAAAAATAATTCATAATAATAAAATGAGTAGATAAAAATAAATAAAAAATACAAAATACAAACAACGCAAAAAAATTAAAAGATTGAAAAATTTAAACGTTAAAAACAAAAAAAAGTTTGAAAAAATAATACAACTAAATAAATAATAATATATATATATATATATATATATATATATATATATATATATATATATATATATATATTATATATATATAATATCTTTCAGTGAAAAAAAAAAAACCAAGGCATAAAATTTCCAAAAAAACAAAACTAACTCGATAAAAATAAAAAAAAGGAAAAAATAATATATATATATAGATATAGATATAATTTAAGGAAAAAAAAATAAAACTTTAATTAAAAAAAACCAAATAAATAAAAATTGAAAACTATTTTTTTTAAATAAATAAATAAAAATTAAAAATATATATATATTTTAAAAAACATTTAAAAAAACCATTAGAGATGGGAGTAGAGCCAAAATTGGCCTTGATCCCTGGATAGGCAGTGGAGGGAGACACATACTGCCTCGGGACCTGATTAATCTTCTATCTGGAGGTGGCATCAAAGTTATAGCTCATATTGCAGACCCAGAGCAATCTGATATTTTTCATCAAGCATGGAAATCAGAACTGTAGCTTAACATTCCCAGGAGATGGCATCGGGATTGGAGAGCCTACACAGAGGCTCTAATTGAATCACACATTCGTATCACAGAAGGACCAGATGAACTCTCCTGGAGTCCGGCTGAAACAGGACATTATACACCAAAAGAAGGATACTTACAGATGATCTCTCACAAGCAGCCCGACGCCATTGCTAGTTGGTGGAAGCAAATTTGGAAAGTGGAGGCATCCCCTCGATCTAAAATGTTCACATGGTGCATCCTACGGGACTGCATACCCACAGGGGAACATCTCAAGCGTCGCGCACTGCACGGTCCTACCTGGTGTGTCCTATGCAGAATGGAATCGGAATCCACTACCCACCTATTCCTGAGTTGCAATGCTATATCGGAACTATGGCAACATCTCAAACTGGCTACAAATTTCGTGGGTGAATGGGGTGGCACTGATCTCATCACAGCTTGGACAAATTGGACAAATCGGCACAAAGGAACAAAACTCATAAACCTTCCCATCATTGTCAATTGGTCGATTTGGAAAGCTAGGAACCGGATTATATTTGAGGACAAGCCGATACACTGGCCTGCGCTGGAAGCAGCCATCATAATGGCCCTAAGTGAGCTACCCGAGCCTATCCCCCACGCTGTCCGTCAGCATACTCCTCCTCCATGTATCGACCACAGCACCCCGTGGGCATTCTTTGATGGTGCTGCATCTGAGCAGCGATGTGGAGGAGGCTTCATTATATTCCTATCCGAGAATCACCTGTACAAAATCAAGGCCGGGCTGGGGCCTGGCACCAACAATTTTGCAGAGTTAATCACCCTCCGCCACCTCCTTCATTTCGCCTTGAGCCACCGCTGTAATCACATCAATATTATGGGGGATTCTAAGATCACTATTGACTGGATCAACGGCACTTCTACATGTCACAAGCACTCTCTTAGTATCATTCTGCACGAAGCACTTGAACTCAAAGCAGCATTTAACATTATCACCGTTTCTCATATTTACAGGGAGCACAATAAGGAAGCAGATAAGCTTTCCAAGGAGGCTGCGAGGATGGATAGGGGCCTGTGGGAAATCATGGAAATAAAAGATGCACAGGAACAAAAATTCTACCACCGCCCCTACATAGACCAGGCTTACCCAACAGCGCAACAACACAATTCACAACAGTCAGCACAGGCATGAAGCAGCAGAGACACAGGATATTTGAAAGTTTTCAGTACATATACAGCTTATTAGATAGAATAACACTGTAATACCCTGCGTGGTATCAAATACAGTCTATATAGAAATTTTTTGAATGCTATAAACAGCATATATATGACATCTGCTACCGACAGATACAAATGTAATTACAAAGCTAATATAATGAAATTTTTGTGATTTTCCCAGTGGGAAAAAATTTAAAAAAAAAAAAACCATTAAAAAAAATAAAAATTTAAAGAAAATGAGTCAAGAGGAAAATTAAAAAAATAAAATATAAATATATAAATATATATATATATATATATATATATAGGTATAAACAATTAAAAAGAATCGAAATTTTAAAATATAATATAGTATATATATATATATATATATATATATATATATATATATATATTATATATATATATATAAAAATAAAAAAAAATATTTGAATTTAATTTATTATATATATATATATATATATATATATAAACCAATTCAAATAAATTAAATGTTTTCAAAAATTAATTAAATTTTATGTTAAAATATATAAAAGAAAGAATTTATTAAAAAATTAAATTTTTAAACCAATTAAAATAAATTAAAAGTAAAAAATTTCAAGGTGATGTTGTCAATATGGTATATCTTGGATAAAATTGTCACGAGCACTCTACAACCCTAAGAGTTCCGCAACATTGGAATGCCCAAACCCTAAGTTCTGAAACCTGCATTCCTTGACAAACTCAGTAGGAACGGTAGACAGCAACCAATTAGATAGAACGATATGACAGGGGGGGGAGATCCCCTCCTATCGAGATGCAACGGCTAGAGAATCAAGCTGAAAAACCAAAAACCAGTCAAGTTCCCAAGAAACGGCTAATGCGACAAATGGCCAAGTCCTTGGAGCGCGATGACAAGCAAGAAGAAGAGGGAAGTGCCTGCCATGTGCAATAGAGAAACCCAAATTTGTAATCCTAATGAAAAAACTAGAAAGGTATCACATCTTCATGAAGGACCATGCAATGATTTGCAAGTTCGTAGGTGTGTGGCCAACGGAGAAGGACCTGATCAAGTGGATACAACAGAAATGGCAACCCAAAGGCCATATCGAACTCAAGCTGGGAGCCAGAGGATTCTTCATGGTAATCTTCTCAAACCTACAAGATAAGGAAAGAGTATTTGAAAATGATCCCTATTTTCATTATAATGCATGCATGTTCATGCGATATTGGGAAGAATGTTACAAACCTGATAAAGTGAAATTCCTGGCAACCGCAGTGAGGGTATGACTCTTTGGACTCCCAATGGATTTCTGGGTTCCGGAAATATTGGAAGGAATTGGGAACACAATAGGAAAATTTGTTAAAATATTTGAAATCACAAAAATAGGTTGCTATACTTCATATGCTAGAATCTGCATGTATATGAATATAGCAGAGCCCATCCTTGAATTAGTAGAGCTAGAATACCATGAAGACATTTGGAAACAAACTTTGGACTATGAGCACATCCCGTTCTGATGTTGAAGGTGCCATGAATATGGCAACTTATTCAAAGAATGCCCATTGAACTAGGAAGGCCCATAGCTAAAAGAAAAACAACTGAAACCCCCACAAGAAGGAAATGAGGGGTTCCAAGAAGTGAAGAAGAAGAGAAGGCCACCAAAGGGACCTCACAACCTAGAAATAGTCAACCAATCTCAGTCGAGCAATAAAAACAAATATGAGGTACTGCAAGAGGATGAAGAAACAGAAAATGAAACCCAACTTGTGGATTACCAGGAAAAAGAAAAAGAAAGCAGTTCAAGTCATGCAAAAACAACACCAAAGAGGAAAGCTCAAATAGATCTCACATATAAAGATGAACAAGCAGGGATGGAAACCATACAATGGAAATCGACCCAAGCAAGGGGGAGGAAATAAGCATGGAAGAAGAAGTTCTAAAGAAATTTTAAATGAATGGAGGCACCTAGACGAAATATTTATACCAAAAGGGCCAAAAGAAAATTTACAAGGAGACCTTCCAACAATATAAGGCCAACCAAGGACAGAGACAAGGAGAGATTGCAGAGCAATTGGGTATACACTAAGAAAACCCCCAGGAATTCCAAAACAGAACAAAAGGAGGAAAGAAAAGAGGAAGAAAAAATCTACAAGAATCAATTCAGATAATGGGAGAGGTATTGGTAAACTTTGGCAGGGTGGTACTGCTATCAGCGGTCTACCAACAACTCAAAAAAATTACCCAATGATAGTAATATCTCAGAACATAAGAGACCTAAACGACCAGGGAAAATAGAGATATTTAATGGATCTCCTGGAAAAGGAAAAGCCTCAAATAATGCTTCTCCAAGAAACCAAGATCACAAGAGAAAATCTAGAAGAGATTCTAAGGAAAATGAAACCAAGGTATGAGGTAGTAGTAGTGGATGCAAAAGGAAGTGTAGGAGGCATAGCAATAATCTGAACCCAGTAGAGGTAAAAGCATATTATTGGATAGGGATGTAACGAATCCTCACAGGTTGATTCTGAAACATAGGGACCAAGGAATGGTTTATGCTCTGAGCAGTCTATGTACCGCGTATTCCAATAGAAAAGGAAAATTTCATACAAAACATAAGGACCCTAAACCAAATGCATGATGAAAAGCTTTGGATGATTGCAGGGGACTTTAATCTGATAACAACTTTGGAGGAGAAAAAAGGAGGGATTAGAAGGGAGGAGCCTGAAATGGAACAATTTAGGGACATCCAAGAAGAAATACAGTAGGTTGATATCCCAACAGTCAATGGAATGTACACATGGAACAATAGAAGAGGAGGAAACAGGAAAATAGAGTCTCACCTAGACAGATTCTTGGCAACTGAAAACTTAATTAGCAGAGATGTATACTATGAGGCATCCATCTTGCCATGTATGGGTTCAGGCCATTGGCTGATTAGACTAGAAGTGGATATGAAACAAGGGAAAACTAAGAGACCCTTCAGGTTTGAAGCATTTTGGTGAGAGATCTGACCGTCCTTGGAAAACTGAAGGAATGGTGGGAAGAAAGTGAGAAAGAGGGAAGAAACCTAATGCATACATTCTGACTATGTCTTAAAGAAATCAAAGACAAAATCAAAATCAAAATGGAACAAGGAAGAGTTTGGTAATATCCAACTGGAACAGGAACTGCTGCAGGCTAAAGGTGAAAAAGGTGCAACAACAGATAATAAATGATGGAAGGACTGAAACCCTAGAGGGGAAGAAGGACAACTGCTAAATAGATGGGAGGGAAGGAGGCAACAAGAAGAGTTATTGTGGAAACAAAAATCAAGAATTCATTGGCTGGGAGATGGGAAAACGAACACTAGTTTTTCATAAAGCGATGATTCAACATCGCCAGCATAATATACTCTTCTCCCTAATGGACCAGGAAGGAAATCGCCTCACTCAAAAGGAAGATATGGAGAATCTCCTGGTCCAACACTTCCAAAATCTATTGACATAACCTAATATAGACAAGACAAAGAATATAAACAGAATAACTTGGCATATTCCTCAATTGGTGAGTAGGGAACAAATACTGGCCCTACTAAGGAAATCACTAATTCTGAGGTGGAAGAAGTAATAAAAGGTATAGTGAAGAACAAAACCCCGTGCCTAGATGGGTTTACAAGAGAGTTCTTTCTGGCAACTTGGCCGATTATAGGAGAAGATATCGTGGTAGTAGTGGAGGAGTCACAATGCAATAAAAGGATGCATCCAGCCCTTAACTTCACCTTCCTCGCTCTTATCCCCAAAATAGACTACTTGGAAGAACCTCAAGGATTTAGACCAATAGCTCTCTGTAATGTTATATATAAAATTATGGCCACAATCATGGTAAATTGCCTCAAACCTATCCTACTTGGATTAATCTCTCAAGAGAAGACCAACTTTGTTAAAGAGAGGCAAATTGTGGATGAAATAGTCATGGCTCAAGAGGTGATTCACTTCCTAAAAAGCCAAGAAGCTAAAAGAATGATCATAAAACTAGACCTATCAAAAGCTTATGATCGCTTGAGTTGGACTTACCTACAAGGAATCCTAAAAGCGTTCAACTTCGATCCCAGATGGATAAGTTGGATCTATTCGATGATATCTACCCATGTGTTCTCAATCCTTCTTAATGGAACCCCGACGGAGGCTTTTAACACAACAAGGGGACTAAGACAAGGCGATCCAATGTCACCGTTCTTGTTCGTAATGGCTGTTGAAGGACTAGGAAGATATGTAAAAGAAAAAGTGCAAGGTGATCAATTTATAGGTCTTCGAATGTGGGGTAATGATCTGTTGTTAACACATCAACAGCTTGTCGATGACATAATGATGTTTGGGCAAGCAACCCTCAAGGAAACTAGATCCTTGATGGAAATCTTGAACGATTTCATGAGTGCCTCTAGGACAGAGATTAATAAAGATAAGTCAGACATCTTCTTTTTCAATACAACAACCCAATCCCAAGCTTTCCTAGCAAGAATCATGGGCTTCTATATAGGTAATCTATGCTCAAAAATACTTAGTGATCCTGCTAAGCCTTCACCCAATCAGAGTGGAAAACTGGAAGACTCTTCTGGCGAAAATCCAAGGGAGGCTACAGAACTGGACTTTCAGGACCCTGAGTAAAGTAATATTGTTGAAAGCGATGCTTCAATCAATCCGGATATACCAATTATCAAGTCAAGTTGTCCCTAAAACAATGTTCCAAGGGATGATTGACATCTTTAAGAAGTTCCTATGGCAAGGGCCAAACACAGCTAAAAAATGGGCACTGTTATCTTGAAATTGGCTAAGAAAATCGATTAAAGCATGAAGGTTGGGCCTCAGAGACCCCTATATTCTAAACCAGGTCATGGGGGGCAAGTTATGGTGGAGATGGATCCAGGGAGGAACAGATCTATGGAAAGAAATATGGGGGAGAAAATATGGAATGCCACGATCGACATAAGGAAGGATAAGAGTCCAGGAAAACATAAAGGGGTTGGCCATATGGAATCTGGCATTAGAAAACAGAGAACTGATAAGAACTCATAGTTTCTAGGAAATAAGGGGATGAGACAAAGCCATATTTTGGAAAGAGGCATGGCAACAAAGAGAAATTACATAGTAGACCAGACTTGGCGGAAATATGCCAATTTACCAATAACCCTACAAATTAGACGGTGAAAAATTATTAGTGACAGGACGCTGGGGAGCATTGGAGAAAATGAAAGTAGAAATAAGATTGGTCGGATGGTCCAGATTCCATTCAGTGGGCAACCTATGAGAAGGAGATGGAGTCCCGAAGATTAGCGACATCAGAAGGGTCGGATATAATAAGATGGGGATACAGAATAAAAGGGATGTTCACCATCCAAGAAGGATACTACTTGCAAGCAACACACCACCAACAACAAGGGCCACCCATATGGGATAGAATCTGGAAGGACAAGCTATGGCCTAAAATAGATTTTTTCCTATGGATAGTTCGGCATGGTAGAGCACTCACTTGGGACCAACTACATATAAGGGGGGTGTATGGACCATCGACTTGTTGTACATGTGAAAAATAATCGGAATCAATGGAACATCTACTGAACACATGCAGTTACAGTGAGGTTCTATGGCAACATCATGAGCAGCTATTTGGCCTTAGAGACAGGGATCAAACAAGTACGAAATTAATAATGGTAAAATGGAGAAGGAAGCCTTACGAGGATCCCATCCTGAATCGAGCCTAGAATATATCCTTTGGATTCTTACTCTGGGCGATGTGGAAGGAAAGAAATAGAAGAATTTTCAAAGGGGAAAAGAAAATAGCATTAGAATTACGGGGAATGATAGTCCGAAACATCTGAGAAACGATTTTAGCAAAGAACTAGTACCCAAATGATTGGGAAACCAACCCTCAAGAAGGTCATATATTGGAAAGGTTAATCTTGAACCCTAGCATGCTGAATAATAACTCATGGAAACAAAAACCTCCTCCTAGCGACTCCCCAAACATCTTCGTGTTTCCCCAGGAAGATTTCATCAAACTAAATTTCGACAGAGCAACAAAAGGGATCTGAGGGATGCAGGTTCCAGAAGGGTGTTCCGAGATTTCCAAGGCAACACCATCCGCCTGTATGCCATCGATTATGGAATTGCGAGTAATAATGAGGTCGAGCTCTATGCGTTAAAGTGGGGACTAGAAATCACAAGGAGAGAAAGGTTTCAGAGAATAGAGGTGGAAGGAGACTCGAGACTGGCAATAGAAATGGTTAAAAAACTCTAGCAAGGAACCAGATGGGAGAAGATAAGCCAAAGTTGGAGGACGAAATGGTTGGTCCAGGAAATAGGAAATCTAATATAAAGGTTAGACTACATTGTCCCAATTCATGTCCGCAGATCGAGGAACGTGGCAGCAGACAACTCAGCCAACTAGAGATGTGGACACATAGGCAACAACCTTCATATAAAGGGTGACAAGTTAAGTCAAATGGGAGGCATGAGCAGTCTTGAGGAGATCCTGAGAATAGACAAGGAGAAAGGAGAAAACCCCCGATCGGGGTGCGACCGACTATGTAGGTTAGAGTTGAGAGAAGATGGTCAGAGGTCAAGGCGGGCCGAGGACGGAGAAGTCAGCCAGATGGCACGGTGGGCAGAGGGAAGAGAGGCAGGTCAGGGGCCACGGGAGCCGGAAAAGGGAAGGGGAGGAATGGACAACTCAGGGCAAGGACAGCTATCAAGGTGGGCAGAGGTAAGAGGAGTCAACCAGATGGCACAGCGTAAAGAGGGACGAAGGCACAGATAGTTGGCACAAGAGCCGACTAGTGGAAAGGGAGATGTAGACAACTCGCGGCAAGAGCAGCGGACAATAGGCAAGGATTAATGATCAACATTAATGTGAAAGTTAGTGGACTACCATCTCGAGACCCTAATGCGAGAGGAAGGACAGCGGGTACCAGAGATGATCACATGGTGGGCTTCTTGGAAGGGATGTCGAGTAGGTGGATGAGAAAACAAAATGGAAAGGTGGTAAGGAGGAGAAACAAATGCATGCATAAAGGAAAGGCAGGGCATGCAATTGGAGGTGGTAAGAGTAGAGATTTGGGGGATGTCGAGTAGCATTCAACTTTTGACTGCATAACCTAATATGTGCTCCCTGCCCTCTCTTGCATTGGTTTAGAAAAAATGAATTGGATCCTGTGAAGAATTCATATAGATAGAGGAACTGTAATGAATCTGGAAGAAGAACACTGGGTAATAATTATGGTGCTCCCAATCGATTTAAGAGCTGAGGCCTCCCGGTATTCTTGGGTAATTGGCCTGTCGGCCTGGGGTGGGATTGATTGGTTCGCCATCTAGGGAGGGGGGTTTGGATATCAGAGGTTATCCTCAGGGTTGATAGGTTCAAGGGCAAAAGAAGAAGGATGAGGCAAATTGATGCCAACAACGTCATCTTAAGCGGTTTTAACTACGTTTGTAGGAAAAATTTCTTTACTCAATTAAGGATGGGTATGTGGATTGAGAGGGAAGGCTTGAAGGAAATTTGCAATAGGCCGGAAGCAACATCTGACCTTGGTTCCTCCCTTAGCCCGTCGGGTAGGCTGCAATTCCTTAGTCTAGTGTCAATTCAGGACCTGAAAAAGGCATGCAAAAGAAGGTGTAATAACTGGGCCCGAAACTAGGGAATGAGGAACGTCCAAATGCGGCTTTGGCTCAGCTCCTTTAAGGGGATCCAATTATGAAGGGTAGGTCTTTCGTGGCCCGAGGATAGAACTGTAGTTTGGGGGGGAAGTGAGAAGCATTGTCTTGGCCTCTGGGGTGGCGAAACCCAAGAAAGATAGAAACCTGGGAAACCGAGAGGCAGGGCTGGGAGTATAGAATGTTGGAGGTGCAAGGTGGCCTTGCGGGAGTCGGACAGAGGAGCTACTCAATTGCTCATGGGGAGCAGCCTGGAAGATGGTGTTGTTACTATCCTAGAAAACCTTGAGGGAAGGGTGTGGAACCTGGGGATAGATGGGGGTCAAAACAGTCATCAGGGTATGGAGCGGATGAAAGAGCTTGCTCCAGAGAAGTTTCATCGTGATTGGGGGAAGTATGTGGGGAATCCTGAAAGGATGGAGGCCAATTCTTAGGCTAAGTATCAAAATAAGAACATAAGGAATGATGTCAATTTCAAGACCAACTTACAGGGCATAAATTATGATGAGTTCACTTTGGTAAATTTGATGACATCTCTCCCAGATGCGGGTGATCTTTCCAGCACCTAATACGAGGATGGTCCGGTGGGGGGCACGTGGACGCTCACTGCAGCCAGAAGGAGTTGCAGGACGCAACACTTAATGATTCACACATTAAACATCATTAGAGCATTAATAACCGGATTACAGTGTAATAATCGATCTGCAATGAAGCGCAGCATAATCTGCATTATCGCTCTTCTCATCAGCGTTTCTGGGCAAAATAAGGGTGAAGGTTCAGGCGCCAGAGACAGTTCAGAACACCGTCTAGCTCTGGTGCGGAAAGTTAACAAAATCTCAGGCCTTCACGCTCCTTTCCACCGGCTACGACTTCTCCCAAGTAGCAATTGTGTTGTATCCTCGATAACTGTTTGTTTCGCTTTCATAGTTAATATCAAAATGCCCAAAGAGCGCCCCAGAATGGGAAGCAGGAGAGGTAGCTCTCGGGGCCGGATCCTTCGCTAGGCGTCATCAACAACTTCGAACCCCTCGTCTGAGGCCTCAGACTATACTTTATACTACTATCCGGCGACCAAGAGAGGGCGTGGCAGAGGAAGGGGTAGATAATGACAGAGGTAAGCTCTCAGCACACCAGAACGCACACAGCTCGCTTTCGCCTCCCCTGTAGATTGGGTAATTCCTCCTTCATTGTTTCAGTCACTGTTGAACTAGATGAGCAAGCTGGGGGTTGGAGACAACAGGCTCAAGAATTCCTCAGCAACAGAGGATGGAACATCGGACAGCTCCCATGATGAATGTGACTAAACAAAGACAAGATAATAGAGGCTGTGCAATTCAGAATATGCCCACTCAGCTGGCCCAAGCGCTCCTGCAGCAGAAGATAGCGCTAGAGCAGAGGGACATTCCGTGGAGTATGAAGAACTAGAGCATTTTGGTTGTCGCATCATTGAGGAACAACCTCCAACTCAGCATGAGGACTGAACAGGCTTGTGTGTCCTTGGTTTTGTTCATTGGTTGAATGCGGTGGTTCATACCTCTCAGGTTTGAGTGTTTTTGGTCTTGTTTATTATTCAACAGAGGATTTGTCTATCCTAAGCATGTAGTGTCCGGTAACAAGTCATTACAACTCTTCTTGAGGGTCGGTTTCCCCTACGTGGGCAGCATTCCATAACGGTGAGTTAATATTTTGACTAAGGTGGCTTTCAAGTCAGAATGGGGTCACTGTCAGGATTCAGAGTCTTTAGTTTTGGACTCAACGATTCTAAGTCCTACAGCTAGTTTTTGCAAGTCTTGAGATAGTTAGTCCACTGTGCACTGTGAGTATGTTGTTACATGGGCTAGAACTTTTGAGACCCTCGTCTCGTTGTATGAATATTTTGTATTAATATAGAAGTAGACTAATTTAGAAAAAGAAAAAAAGAAAAAAAAAACATATATATATATAATATATATATATATATATATATATATATATATATAATATATATAATAAATAAAAAATAAAATTTGATGACGGCTCATAATGCTTTATTTTTGGTTTCTGTTATAGGTAGCTTAAAAACCAGGGTGCAGAGGACCTTGACGGCTCAGCACTCGAACCATGTCAGTGAGTACCAAGCCCTATTCCAGGTGAGCCACTTGGATAGGAAAGTAAAAAGCAACAAGGAGACTTGGATGGCGAAGGAAGGCAACCAACAGGGAAGGAAAGGCAATAGAAGACTGGGAAAGACAGAGAAAAAGATGAAAGGCCTGGAACTGACTTCAAGCAAAGGACTGAGCAAAAGAGGTAGGAAAACATGGAAGGAGAGTATGTATAACCTCATCAACACATACTACGTAGGCACCCCAACTAAGATGAAAGTTTTCATCTCAGAGTGGGAAAGAGAACTAAACGCAAACATCAAAAATGAAGAGATTCAGGCAGAAGAATGGGAAACAATTGTCAAAGATCCAAGTAATGCCAAAGGTCGCCAAACTTTGTTTCGTCAGACAATCCAGCAGTATTGGGTCATGAAAAACATCCTGGCCCGGGCTATGTCAACCTATAAGGAAAGAGAAGACCTGGATGAGGATAAACCAGATGAGTCAAGCCTAAAGGACCTGTAGAGGGAGATACAATCTGTCCAAATGCAGTTGTATCGAAACAATCTTTGCCTGAAAAGGGTTGAACAGAAGCTCCAGAATATGATGTGAAGTGAAGTCCCAGGATTGAACGCGAAAGACCCATCCCTTGTGATTCTTCAAATGAATGAAGCAGCTCTGCTAGTTTATTTTTGTCTTGATGATGATTAGCATTTACTTTTCTAGCAAGAATTATATATTAGATAAAGTCGCCAATGTAGAATGGATGATTAAAAAAACTCTGTTTAAATTTTGGACAGCGTTTGATGCAGACAAGTGGCCAACAAACCTGGTTTCCTGCAGGCAGGTTGAGGCCACCTACAGTTTTGTTTATCAGACTTATTTTTATGAAATATTAATAAAAAAGGGAGCTACCAAGCTTATACACACACACATATATAACAAATTTTTAAATTTTCA
>APFE031656548.1:35780-49145 GCA_000404065.3 Pinus taeda
AATCTCAAAATATTAATGTTATTATTTTTTTGAACTTTGCAAAAAAAATTAAAAAGATTATATTATATAAAAACATTGCAAATAAAAACAAAAAACACATGTTTGGAAAAGCCTTAAAAAACATCTTAGGATGAAAATAAGAATAGGAATAAGTTAACTTGAGCAATTGATAAATTATCAACATTTAAAAAAAAATGTGCGTACTTAGGAGATCAGAAAATTTTAAATGTCAAAAATATGCCTTCGAAAATATAATGATTTTCAAAATTGCTTGAAAATCATAAACATTTAAAAAAATATTATCGACACTCAATACATTAGAAAATTTAAAGTGTCAAAAATAAGCCTTCTAAAAAAAGGGGTTGATGTTGTATCAACACTTTTCAAAATTAGTACGAAAATTTGCTAACATTTAAAAAAATGTTCATACTTGATACATAAAAATAAATAAATAAATAAATAAATAAATAAATAAAATTAAAATTAAATAAAATTAAAGTGTTAAAAATTGATGTTGCATCAACACTTTTCAAAATCAACATGAAAATCACTAATATTTAAAACAAGTGTTCATAAGAAAATTTAAAGTGCCAAAAATACGCTAATAAAAAGGTGTATTATGAATCACCATTTTCAAAATCGGGTGATTTTTTGCTACCTCAAAAAAACAAATACTCGGTAATTTTCTCGTTTGATCGGTAACTATGTTTTTCTAGATTTTCCTCCACAAAGCATTTGAATTTTTTGTTTGTCTCCACTAGGTTTTTGTGCCCATTACTTTGTTTAAGATTTTTGGATCTCGAAGTCCTAGTCCCCCCGTTGTTATTTTTATTTGCATTATTTTTCCCATGCAGCCAATGCCAAGTTCTTCTCTTGTTTGGCTCCTCCTCATAGGAAGGATATTTGGATGGATCCCTTATTCACCCCAATAAGGAGATGCGGCTACTATGAAGAGTTTATCCCCAATGTTCAATCATGAGAATGGGATCTAAAGTTTCAATATTTTTTTTTTTTTAACTAAAATTTATCAGCATTATGGCATCATGTCACCTTGACATGCCACGTGGTTTGAACATTTAGCTCTACAATTGTCACCTTGGCATGCCACCATTTGAATAATCAGAAAATTCCATATCCTAGTCTAAAACTATATTACAACTATCTAATAGGATCCAAGAGAAGCCTCTCTTCATGTATACACAGTAAGATCCATGCCCAATAATAGTTGAATAAGAGGAAACCAGAATGTGTGAAGTAAAGCATAACACAATGAACGATACTAAGCATTATTCATAGCTCAATATGAATGTCTGCTAGTGAATATATTTACTCTTATTCCCTCACTTCAACATGCATCAATCAAAAGAGTCCCAACGTCTGTCATAGAAATTAGGTTGGTTTTAAGATAAGGTAGTCCATCAAAGGAGACCAAAAGCTGCAACAGGGTGAGATATCAACACAAACAGACTTACATTACGTGAAGTACTCCTACACTCAAAAAACAAGTTATTTTCAAGGCTAACTTCCAAGCATTGGATAAACATTGAATCTTCAGGAGAATACCTTCTTGATTCCATACTAGATTGCTTCTTGGATCTCAATCTTTTACTAACACTGTGCTTTGTTTGCATTTGAGAACTTTCAGTATGTGAAAAGAAACAACTATGCACTCTAACTCTATGCATAATGGCTACCTTCATATAATGGGCTCTTTTTCAAGTGATGAACAACTATTTTGATCCAATCCCAATGCATAAAATATGTATCTACAATAACTCGATATTTCCACCCTGTAACCATCATACCCACCATGTCTCTATTATAAGAGATTGCAACCATTTTATTATTGGTTTCTATTTTTATAACACTTCAATGCCAGGAGTGTCATGATCTTGAATCTATTGCCCATATATACATACATATATGTGTGTGTAGTAATATAATATATATATTATATATTATATAATATATATATATATAGTAGCGGTCTGTTGAGGCTCTCATCCAACCCTACTTCAATTCAACATAAGAAATTGAAAAACCTTCATGTACTATAAAACCATACACACATTGTTTATGAGAATGTGTATGGCTTTGTTTACATTGGCTTTTTTTTTTTAATGCCCCCGCCCCCCCCTCCCCCCCTAACTACCATTCTCTCGAAAAGTTGACAAGCTTCATCTACATCACCTACCTTTCCAAAGGCGTTCATGGGAATATTGTAAACTACACAATTCAACCTGCACCCATTTTCAATTATTTATCAAAAGAAGTGATTGGCCTCATGCACTCTTCCTACCCTACCAAGTACATCAATAAGAGGACCATAAGTATATGGGTAGAGAAGATATACCCTCGTCACTGCAAGACCATACCAAATATATGGCCTTTATTTAATGGTTCAGATGTCGACTAGTGAGATTGGTGAAACATGAGACATTATTTCTTGCATTGAATTGATGAGAATGAAAATGAACTTAGAACCCAAATGTTGATTAGACATGATAATGTAGGGAGCCACTCAATGGTTATGATGCATTCCTATAACACATAATTGATTAATTCGATATTATGATCAATTTGATTACAACCTTGTAAACACAGTTGTAGGGTTTGGCATATGTGTACCTATTTAATGAAAATACCAACCATGAGTTGTAGCATCACACATTCCATCCATTAATACAAGCGTCAATATTCTAAACTGTGTTCATAGCCACACATAATGCTAATATTAACTAGACTCAAGAACCCATGGATAAAAGTATTGTAATTCCACATGGTTAGAGGTATATCATGAGATCAACATTACTATGACATGTAATCATCTACACTTTCATCAACAATTCAAATGTTATCACAACATGAGCAATTTCAACCCCATAAGAAGGCAAATTTCAAGCAGTCAATTGGCATATAAACAATCCCAAAATATAAGCATGAGATTCATTACTCACAACAATTATGATAGATACTTATCTCAATTATAAATTGAGCAACTGAGTCAAGGACTACAACTCTCTGCCCAACCATAGATTGGGTTGCATTGTTGCCTTTCTTACAGCCCAATCACCCCTGAGCCAGATTCTAGAATTGAGGAGGTTCGCTCAAGGCATGACACCAATGCTACTAGTTGAAGTATGGACTCCAGAGACTTCAAGTATCCACCCTAAATCAAGCAAGGGAGTCCAAAGGTTGATGCCTCTGCCCTTAAATTAGAAACACATAATGGTTACACCTAACCTTGGGAATTTAGAACCCATTGCAAGAACCAAGATAATAGATAAGGAAGGCCTTAGAATTCTCTTTATCAGGAGTCCAAGGAAGCAGACCCCCCTTCTAGTTGTCAAGGGAATCTAGAGTGTAACACCCTCATCCGACATCTACCCAAGTAACCGACCAACCGAGGTAAATATGCAACAAGAGGACACTATAATGAGATTCAACCTCCAAGGTGACCTTAAGGAAGTGAAATCGACATAAACATACCACACAGACCCTCCACATTAGCAAGAAGACTCCTAAGGGCTAACCCAACCACTCAGGTAACCAGCCCTGAGACCAACTAAAGTTTTAGACCACTAAACCCCTAGAAGCTCCCTTGATATGGGCAAGCATGTGTCGAGGAGGCTCCAAACGCTCCCATGACATGGGTCTGCATGCGTCCAGGGACTTTTCTCCCCAGTGTTGTGCTGCATCTCCGGAATTTGAGCCACTTTTTCAAGCCCAGATCTCAGGTCATTGCCTAGAACTTAATGACACTTTCGAAAATGAATTTACACAACATAACAATGATGCATTTGCAAAAACATGGACAAGATTTAAACTGGACCCCTACTAGCCATGACAGTCATTTCGTCAAACATGTCACAAATATGTAATCTTCGTGTGTAAACAATAGATTTGAGCATAGGGGTCTCATACTTATTTGAGAATCATTAGGAAGCATTGTTCCCTTATATCATTAGCTGCATTATCATCTATTAGGTCATAGATACATTATTCATTCATTTACAATTCAAAACATGAGGAAATCCATACATCATCATTGTCATAAAACATGCTTATAAGCAACATAATAACAACAGATATATCAAGGATACATCAACGATAGAATCCACATATAAACTTGTACATTTACACATAACATGTCAAGGAAAAAACCTCTTATTAATGAATGCAAAAGTCAACCTGAGATGGGACTACCATGCTCCACCCGGCCATAGAATGGTTGAGCCAATTCTCTCTTCAATCATTCACCCTCGTGTCATATTCCAAGCATGAATCTGAGACTCACCAAAAGAACCAGTCAGGGTATCCCAAGGCTAAACCACCTCACCATCATCAATAGAACACAAGCTTTATCGTAATCCACCCCAGATCACTAGGCCAAAACAATAAACATGTAATAGCATGATTTAACATGATTTCCACCAGATCACCAGGAAAAAAACATGGATGCCACCGCATTTCTCCACCTACACTATGAGGAAATTTTTTGTCTCCTAGTCACTCAGGCTTTACCACAATCCACAGTCTGATCCAAGGATCACTAGGCCCTAAACAAAGACTCCACCTTCTAGGCTTTACCATATATCCCTCCATTCACCGGTAAGGATTCCTAGGCCTAATAAAGGGAAACCACCTCTAGGCTTTACCATATATCCCATCATTCACCGATCAAGGATTCCTAGGCCCATCGAGGCAACACAACATTCGACTTTATCGCAACCCATAGTCTGTTTCAGGGGTTACTAAACCATGTGTTCTATTATTCATAGATCCACCTCACTCAGCTTCAAATCCATCTGGTAATCCATCTCAACCAAAACATGAGAACCCCATCACACCATGGCTATTCAAAAATGGAAAGGCTAAGCTGAAAACATTGTCACACCTCACAAAACCCATGCCATAACAGTAAATAACCACATGCAATACCATGCATGCCAAATCTAGTAAGGAAAACACACATACAAATCGATACCTGTAAAGAATCTTATTGTAGTTGCTTGATCCTGCTCTTCCTTACTTGCTCCTTCCTTCTTCTTGTGTTCTTTTCCTTTCTTGATCCAATGCCAAAGTGATCCAAGAAAACTCGAAGTGTCCAAGAGTGAGAGAGAGAGAGAGAGAGAATAATGAGAGTGTTATGCAACCAACTCACAAAATAGAAGAAGGGATAGATCAACGACTTCAAAATTAGCCTCTTCGAGGGGACAACCTCATTTACATTACATAAATGAAGAATTCTTGGATGATTCAAATGAAAAAACCTCCTTTCTATATATAGGAGTCTAAGGTGTCACAATATAATCAGAGCCGACATAACAATAATAATGTAAGAGCACAACAATAACAATAGTCGGCTTCTATGGGGCACAATAATAACAATATGGGGACAACATGTGCACAACAATAACAATAAGGGCTACAACGACAATAATAGTGGGGGAATACACTAGTATTATAGGGACCTAACATGCCCCCCTCCTTCAAAAAAGTGTTGTCCTCAACGCTTGAGTAGTTCTGGATGCTTCTGTATAAAATTCTCATCCTCCCATGTGGAATCTTTAGCAGGTAAGTTCTTCCACTTAATGAGATACTCTGAAATTGATTGATTTTGTAGCTGTCGAGTTCTTGTTTTTGTGACTGCTTCAGGTTCCAATATGATTTTTTCTTCCTCGTCAAGTTCCAGTAATATTTTTTGAATTAGGAGCTTGTCACCTATAACCTTCTTTAAGAATGAAACATGGTAAACTGGGTGCACTCGAGAAGATGCAGGAAGTTCCAATTTGTATGCCATAATACCAATCTATGGCAACACCTTGTACGGACCATAATACTTTGGTGATAATTTATTATCCTTCTTATCTTGCTTGAGGGACATTTGTTTGTATTGTTGTAGTCGTAGAAATACCCAGTCACCGACATCAAAACTTCTTTTGCTATGATGTTGATTTGCCTGTTGTTTCATTCTATTATGCGCCAAAGTGAGGTTATCCTTTAAGAGTTGAAGAACTTTTTGTTGATGCTCAATGTGATCTTCCACTGCTTGAACCTTAGAAATTTATCTTAAAGATGATGTGATGGATGATGGATGATATCCATAAAGTGCCACAAATGGGGTCATTTTTGTTGTAGTATGGAAGGAAGTGTTATACCACCATTTAGCCAGAGGTAACCACTTGACCCATTGTGTTTGTTTATTAGTTACAAAAGCAACAAAGATATCATTCCAAACATTTTTTCACTATCTCAGTTTTCCTGTCAGATTGAGGATGATAAGATGAGCTATGAGCTAACTAACTACCCAGACAAGAAAATAATTTTTTCAAAAAATTTCCAGTGAAAATGGGATCTTTGTCGCTTACAATAATCTGTAGGTTTCCATGTAGCTTTTGTATTGTTTCCATAAATGTAGTAGCAAACTTACTGGCTTTAAATGGATGAGATAATGCACAAAAGTGTGCATAATTGGTAAGTATATCAACTACCACCATGATGACATTCTTTCCTTCGGACTTGGGTAGAACCATGGTAAAATCCATTGAAACCTCCTCTCAACGTTGACTTGGAATGGATAAAGGTTGTAACAGACTTGGGGTCTTAATTGTTTCGACTTTATATTGTTGGCAAACCAAACATTCCACCACAAACTTTTGAATACAAGATTTAAGGCCATCCCAAAAAAAAATCCTTCTTAACCCTGTGCTAAGTTTTTAAAAATCTTGAGTGACCTCCTAATGGAGAGGTGTGCAATTCCATAAGAATCTTTTGTTTGAGTTGGGAATTCTTACATAGGTATAAGTGATCTTTGTACCACAATGAATCATTTTTCCAGCTAAATGTGTAAGATGCAATGGGATCTTGCTACAAATTTTGAATGAGTGCCCATGCTTCTTCGTCATTCTTCCATTCATCCCTTGCTTCGTTTATCCAATCTGGTTAGATAATAGAAATGATACAAAGCATTGCTTCCACATCTTCATCCTTTCTTGAGAGTGCATCTACAACAACATTTGCTTGCCTTTTTGTGGATGATTTCAAATTCATAGCCCAACATATTTGTGACCCATTTTTGTTGCTCTTCTGAAGATAGTTTTTTTTCTAAAATGTATTTAAAACTATCATGATTCGTTTATACCTTGAAGTGTCTTCCCATTAGGTAGGGTCGCCATTTCTTAAGTGCATGTAGTATTGCCAACATTTCCTTCTCATAAATAGCTTTGTGTAAATACTTTCCTTTGATTGGACGACTTTCAAAAGCAATGGGTTTTCCTTCTTGCATTAAAACAATGCCAATTCCATTTCCTGAGGCATCACATTCCACAATAAATGTTTTTGTGAAGTTAGACGTAGCTAATACCGGTGCTTGGCACATTGCCTCTTTAAGATTTTCAAAGGCCATCATTGCTTTTAGGGTCCAAGTAAATGCATCTTTTTTTTGTAATGTTGTTAGAGGTGCTATTATTCTCCCATAATTCTTAACAAACTTGTGATAATAGCTTGTCAACCCAAGAAATCCTCACATATGCTTTATGGATGTGGGAATTTTCCATTCCTTAATGGCTTCAATTTTTCTAGGATCTACCTTAACACCTTCACGAGATACAATATGACCCAAATATTTCACCTCTTGTACTCCAAAGAAACATTTGGAGGTTTTTAGATATAATTGTTTCTCCAATAGTTTGAGCACTGTGTCAACATGTTGAACATGATCCTTCCAAGACTTGTTGTAGATTAGTATATCATCAAAAAATACTAACACAAATTTTCTAAGGAAGGGTTTTGAAAATGGAATTCATCAAACCTTGAAATGTTAGAAGGTGCATTGGTAAGGCCAAAAGGCATGACCAAGAATTCATAATTGGACCCTCATGAGTTCTAAATGTTGTTTTCGGAATGTTATTCAATCTTCATTCTTGATTGATGATATCTTGAACGAAGATCCAACTTGGTGAAGTAAATTGCTCCATGTAATTCATCCAATAATTCATCAATGACTAGAATGAGAAATTTATCTTTAATAGTGAGCTTGTTGAGCTCCCTATAATTCGAACACATGTGCGATGATCCATCCTTCTTGTGCACCAATACTATTGGAGCAGAGAAAGAACTTTGACTAGGTTGAATTATACTAGCCTTAAGCTTTTCTACAACCATACGTTCAATTTCACTCTTTTGGGCATAGGGATATATGTAAGGCCTGATGTTTGGAGGAATACTTACTGGAATCAAATGAATAACATGGTCATGATCATGAATAGGTGGAAGGCCTTTGGGAGTCTCAAATACCTTGGAATGATTATCCAAGATTTTTTTGGAGATCTGGAGAAATAGATGATTTTGATGTGGGAAACTCTAGTGAACATAGTTGTGTAATTCTGCCCATTGTTCTTTATTTAGAAGCTTTTTCATGCGGTTAGAGCTGATTATCTTTCCCAATTTCCCTGTGACACCCCTTAATTTAACTCCCTTTCCTTCCCAAAAAAAATTCAAGAAAAGTTCTTGAAAATTAAAAGCTATTGTACCCAAATATTGTAGCCATTGGACTCCTAGTACAACATCAACACCACCCATTAGAATGGAAAGCATTGGACTATTCAATACATATTCTCCCATGGATAACTTGATATTACACTTTCCAGAGCAATTTATGGTTCCTCCATTTGCAACCATCACTTGACACTCTAGTGCTGGATATAGGAAGCAGTTCAATTCCTTGGCTATCTTACAATGAATAAAATTATGGGTACTACCTGAATCAATCAACACTATTACCTTTTTTCTTCTTGATATGTCCTTCTATCTGAAGAGTTTGAGGAGTTGTAATTCCTGCCAATGCATTACAAGATATGGTCAGATTCATTTCTTCTTTCTCTAGGATTGGTTCCTAGTGTATATCCTCTTCTTTTGACGTTTCTTGTTCCTTTTATTCTTCCTCTTCACAATCGATGTAAAATAATTTATTCTCAACACACTTATGACCTGTAGTGTATTTATTATCACAACTATAACAAATCCCTTTTGCTCTTTTTTCTTCCAAGTGTTGTGGTGTCAACCTTGTAGGCTATGGAAGGCTAGGGGCAACAACACTTCCATCTTTATAGTTGTGAGTGGTAGGCTTCCTTGTTGCCATAATTTTGCTTTCATTTTTTCTTGTCAACCCGAATTCCTTTTCCAATGAATTAGGTTCCCAAAGGCGAACATCATGTTGGATTTTATCCTTTAAAGTCCCTATGAACATATAAATCCTATCCTCCTCTGGAATATCATTTACCCTTATATTCAATTTTTGGAAGTCCTCAATGTGCTCCACCATTGAACCCTTTTGTTTGAGATTTATCAATTGACTAAAGAAGGTGTTGCTATTTGTATCCTCATAACATGCTATCATTTCCTCTATAAAAATTGACCAAGTGACAATTTTTTATGAGAGCAAATTCATCGATACCATACAAATTGATTGGGTTCCAAATATAAAGTTGCAATGCATACCTTTTGTGTGTTTTGCACATTATGGAAATCGAAATATTTCTCCATCTATAGTATCCATGTTACGGGATCCTTGCCATCAAACTTCCTCATATCAATCTTTGGAACATGGTGGGTCTTTGATTCAATGTTAGAGTCTATGAAATCCTGATTAACATTTCTTTTGTTCTCATCATGAGTTTCATCTAATACCTTTTCACCATTAGGAAGCATTTCTTGTAGCAACATTGTCAAACCTTCCTTGAAACTTTCCATGTATGCTTTTAAACCATTCTTAAATTATTCCATATTATCTTTCATGTCATCCATATTATCTTTCATGGCATCCATATTAGCTTTCATGTCATTCTTCAAACCATCCATCTTAGCTTCCATTTCATTTTTGGTTACTCTTTGTGAGAACAAAAATTGTTGCACTTGGTCTCGTAATTTTGATATATCATGCTGCATTTCTTCTTCTTCTTCATGTGTCATAGTATAACTTGCAGGTTTCTTACTAGGTGTTTCCATTTTCTTTCTTAGGGGCATCAATTAATGATTATTATGCTTCACTATGCCCTTTGAATCACTTCAAATTATTTTTTCAAACAAAACTTATGCAAATTTTTAAAAAAATACACACTTTTTTTTTCTCTTTGTAAGAGCTCGATATTGAATCTGTTGTATCTCTATAATTGCAAATTTCTAAGGTCTGAAATTTATTCTTGTAGTATCCTTTTGAGTCCTCTTTCCAACCCCACAATTCTGATCAAGATTGGATTCTTCAAGAAAGAGTTATGCTCGATCTCCCACAATGGTCGGATTATAGACTGGTTTAGTAGAGCAAACTTGTACGAAGTTCCACATGTCATTGTTTCGACCTTTGGACCTAAAAATGATACCCAACAAACAACAGTCTGTCCTTGTTCTGTCATTTTTTACGAAATTTGAATTTGATACTCAAAGAAAAATTTATGACGATTTTCCCAAGGTCACCTGTTTGAGATGGAATTTAAGAGCCTGCAAAAACCCTAACTTCCTTGGATCATATCTCTGAGAATATAGAGAGACAAGATCTTAATTTCATACACGATGTTCATCAAGATTTTGTCTCAAATGGGTTTTTTCATCTTCTGAAGCTTCATAGAAAAAAAAAATTATAGCGAAAATTCCATGAGGACCTGTTTGAAGCAGCGAAACCCTAGAATCCAAAGCTCTTATACCAAATGTTATGCAACCAACTCACAAAATAGAAGAACAAATAAATCAATGACTTCAAAATTAGCCTCGTCGAGGGGGAAACCTCCTTTACATTACATAAATGAATAATTTTTGGATGATTCAAATGACAAAACCTCCTTTCTATATATAGGAGTCTAAGGGGTCACAATATAATCAGAGCTGACATAACAATAATAATGTAAGGGCACAACAATAACAATAGTGCGCTTCTATGGGGCACAATAATAACAATATGGGGACAACAATAATAATAAGGGCTACAATGGCAATAATAATGGGGGGATACACTAGATTATAGGGACCTAACAGAGAGAGCTCCAAAACTAAACCGACAAAAGGTACTAACTAATCCTCAGAAGCCTTTTTATCAATTAGGCCTCTATTTTCTTCATTTTCCATTATTTTCCTTCATTTTCCTCCTCACATGCAACCTGTGACCTTTCACCTTCATTTCCTCCTAATTTCCATTATTTTCATAAATAAATGTGCAAAAAAATGTCATTTTGCCTTTCCAAAGCCTTAGTCATTGCCTTTGTCAATTTCCTCAACCATAATAAACCAGATGAACACCCATTAGGATGTTTTTCACAACATTCAACTTGGAATAAGTGTCCCATCTGTTAGATTCCTATACCAATAGATTTCATTTTTCATGATTGATTGGGGAGGTGCCAAATATGTTCATCCTTTTTATGCTGCAAAGGTTCCATATGTTGATGAATCTTCACTATGTATAGGTGGTTAACTCTTGCCACAATTGATGATTATCCAGACAACTTAATCCTGGCTAGATCATGTTTGAATTTCACTTGTCTTATAATAAAGAATGAAGGTCTTGTTATGGCCATCAACAACCCCCCTCCTTATGAAGTATTATTGCTAATACTAAATAAGTGGGGACCCTCAGTAAAAATCAAAAAATCAGTTAGTGTTACATTTTCTTTTTTAGATGAAACTTACAACATCATGGACTTAGGAAAATACCTTGAAAATTTTAAAAAACCTAAGTTTCATAATGAAGAAAATTAAATTCACTCCTTAAAGGATCTCGCATCGTGCAAAGGATGATAGGATACACCTTCTAATGAGTTAAAATGACAAAAAGCGAGATTGCGACGTGAAACCTCATTACATCGCATACACTTAAGAAACACTCACATTTAAAAAACTCTAAAAATCACCGATATGCGATATTGCATATCGCGCATCGCAAAAATCACATGAATTACACAAGGAGTATAACGATCTGCGATAATGCGATATTGCGATATTGCGGTACTGTGATACTACGATACTGCGACCTTGCGATAAAAAACAGTGCGATGATATTACGATACTGCAATCTGCGACATCGCAAAGCAAAATTGTGAGACCTCTCCATCATAGTTGGTTCTGGCTCACTATTCAAGAAAAAATTTTAACCAAGAGTTGGTCATGTATTTTAATGGAACTGATGAGTTATTGCCAGTTGTTAATGAAGTAGGGTGTTGTGTTTTTCGAAGAAATAGCTCATGTAAGGTGGCATGTTTTTCATATCTTCGGCATTTAAAATTTTTCCTGTCATTAGTATTTTATCATTACTTCCACCTCAATGTAAACTACAAGAAAGAAGGACGAAGCGTTATACAGGGTACTATGCAGAAAACTATGAGGAGGAAAGACAGCCCTCCAATGTACATTTCGGAAGGCACACCTAATCCACTCAAGGAAGAAAAAGAGCCGCAAAACTCTTCTGAGGCATCTATCATAGATTTCTCATATACAGCCATGGTTGAATGGGTACTAAACGATGTTGATACCAGAAACAGACAGTTTAATTCTCAAGGTCAAGAGCTCACGGAATCACTATTTTTACAAATTTTGAGCTTTATACCGAATGAGAGAAAAAGGCGCAAGAGGCAAAAACTGCATCAGGGAAGCCCGGATCAAGAAACAGAGGCAGTTTCTGATGCGCGATTAGCGCTTAGCGCAGAAAAATTGTTTGAAAAGGAAGGTCCCTAGTTACTCAGTCAGCTGTGAGCCCCGAAAATTGCAAGAAATCAATGATAGAAACAAACTGGAAACAGAAGACTGAAAGAAAAGCAAAAGCAGTCCAAGGGTTAACCAAGTTGAAATGGGATTTTTACCAGGCATACATGGTAATGATACATATTCATTGGATGATTCTGAAGTATATCATCAATTTTACTGAGAAGATAATGCCAGCTCGTCGATTCTGTTTGCTTAACTCAACCAAAAATGGAAGACAGACAGCTGAATCCACTCAGGAAAATACTGAATGCTTGCAACATTAAGGACTAGATTTAGAAATAGTTAGATAGTAGATTTAATTTTAGAAATAGTTTTGCTTAGAAAGAGGACGGTCATTTAAACCGAATTCTCAATTTCTGTAAATAAGTTATTTAGTTAGTAGTATTTAAACCCTTCTCATGCATTTAGAGAAGAGTCCAGAAATTTATCAAAAACTTGTCCTTAGAACATGCACTTTTACACCCTCAGAGGAGGTTTTGGTGAATGAATGGAACATGATTTATTTGATATTTGCATTTGATATCTGCTACTGATGTTGCACTTATGTACTCTTAGTGGATGTTAAATCAAGGAGAGATAAATCAATTGTTGCTTGAAGCTCATGAGTAGGACTAG